>CAEGAE010019719.1:0-41286 GCA_903067095.1 Girardinus metallicus | reverse complement strand
TTGGTTTCATCTGACCATATGACATTCTCCCAATACTCTTCTGGAACATCCAAATGCTCTCTAGCAAACTTCAGACGGATATGTACTGGCTTAAGCAGGGGGGACATCTGGCACTGCAAGATCTGAGTCCCTGGCGGCGTAGTGTGTTACTGACGGTAGCCTTTGTAACTTTGATCCCAGCTTTCTGCAGGTCATTCACTAGGTCCCCTGTGTGGTTCTGGGATTTTTGCTCACCGTTCTTGTGATCATTCTGACCCCACGGGCTGAGATCTTGCGAGGAGCCCCTGATTGAGGGAGATTAGCAGTGGTCTTGTAGGTCTTCCATTTTCTGATTATCTGTTTCTGGTCCTTCGACAGCTCTTTGTTCTTCACCATAGTGGAACTTGGAGTGTGACTGTTTGAGGTTGTGGGCAGGTGTCTTTTTTACTGTTAACGAGTTAAAACAGGTGCCATTGATACAGGTAATGAGTGGAGGACAGAGGAGCCTCTTAAGGAAGAAGTTATAGGTCTGTGATAGCCAGAAATCTTGCTTGTTTGTCGGTGACCAAGTACTTATTTTCCACCCTTAGTTTCAAATAAATTTGTTAAAAATCATTTTCTGAATTTTTTTTCTCATGTTGTCTCTCATAGTTGAGGTCTACCTATGATGTCAATTACAGGCCTCTCTCATCTTTTTAAGTGGGAGAACTTGCACAATTGGTGACTGACTAAATACTTTTTTCCCCCACTGTAAGTTTAAGCAAAGAAATTTTGTATCAGGAAGAGGAAAAACAGGCAACAGGAGTGAAATGAGCAAGAATCACCAAACAGACTGTCCATGAGTCTGTTTGTCCTGGTCCTAATGGGGCTGTTACCTTCAACAGGGGTTAAACCAAAAGAAATTATCCAAAAGACAGACTGAAACCAAATCATTTTTCTTGCTATAGTCCACAATTTATGCTTGCTTCAAAAACAATTTGAGGAAGTGGCAGAATGACAGAGATTAAAATAAAAAGCTTAAGCTTTAAATTATCTTAAGCTTTAAATTACTTAGGCATCAATAATCCACATAGAAATGGTGCATGTGCAGTAACTGTGGAGTTTTTATACACAGTATTAGCCTTTTTCTCATAAGAAACAACAACGGTGTTCATATCCCTTGTCATCTTTAATGCAATGAGACAAGTCTGTTTGTTTTTTACTCAGACATGCTCTCATACTCACTCCTGACATTCTGTAGAAATTTTCAGCTCCTTGGTTCTTCCCAGAAAAACTCTCACAAGAGCACCAAAGTTTCCCGTCCTGGGATTGTTTTGAACTGAAGAAAAACAAGACAAAAACCATAAAAAAAAAATTTAAATCTAAAAATTACTTTGCAGAAGGAGTAATAAAGATGAAATTCATATAAATTGCTCATTTTCTCAGCATAAAAAATGCAACTTTGAGGTAAACATCCAACATACTGAGAGTCTTGGCCAATGGGATGACAGCCTCTTCAAGTAACTTCGAGTCTCCACTGTGAAATTTAAAAACAAAGAAGAAGAAGAAAAAAAAAAGATTTTATTAAAGTTAGACTCTGTTAGAGAATAATATTTTACAAAGGTTATATCCTGAACCTTTTTCTTTCTGAAATAAGTAGCTGATTAGTCACATTTAAAAAGATGTTTTGCATTTGCCCGTCTCGGAGTGTAAAATATTGTTTCGGTTACTCCGTGATGCACCTATCTAAATCTAAAAGGTTTTCATATATATCTAGCCATTGCCTTCAAGGAGAAGATGCAAGAAGGGCCACTTCAGGAGAACCTTCATTTCTTTAACCATTCACCCAGCTGAATGCTAAACACAACTGTTCTGGAGGAAGTGAAGTATGTTGCTTGTTTTACAGTATATGTAATAACAAATGTTTTCAGTATTAGAGTGCAAGTTCTTCCCCTCTTGGAGATATTTTTTTTTTCTCTCAGGTCTCAGTGTTTTAAATCAAACATTCTTTAATATCAGATAAAGATAAAATTAAAATGTCTTAATTTATTAAGGGAAAAAAAACTTTATGATGTACATCACTCACAAAAGAACCCAGAAAAAACATCTAAAGCGCTACACTTGCCTCAGCTAAGATTTGTGTCCAAAGACAAGAAAGAGACTTTGGCAAAAATGGCATTCATGGGAGACGCAACAATAACAAAAAAAGAAAAAAAAAAAAAAAAAAAAAACTTTACAGAAATCTTGTAAAGATTTTTGGAAAAATATTCTGAGGATTGATGAGGGCAAGTCTGAACTTTTTGGAAATTGCTCCAAAAGTTACACTTTACATGAAGAAAGTTGTGCCCAAGTCAAACATACAAGTGTCGATGTGATGGTTCGGGGTTGCTTTGCTGCTTCAGGACCTACATGTCATACTCAACTGTAAGCCTACAGTTTATTTTATGCCAGAAGAGAAATGACCAGCTATCAGTTTCTGACCTAAAGCTAAAGCACTCTTGGGTCATGCAGCTGGACTATGATCCAAAGCAGACTCCAGCAAGTCCAACTCTGAACCCCACAATTTGGGTGAATAAAAACAATAATTTAATAAGAATGTGCCAAAGTTTCTACATAACCCCAGATTTGTTTGTATTGTTTGTCTTTTCTATAATAAATTAAAACATCAGCTGAAAACTGTTATTTACATTTTCTCAAGTTACCTTTGTCTAATTCTTAACATTTGTTTGAGCATTCAAAACATTTAGGTGTTACTAAGACATAAAAAACAAATGAATCTGAAAAGGCTTGTATGAGTGACAACACTAAATAAAATCTAAGTTACAACAAATTCAGGCAACATGCAATTTTCTAAGAATGCCAATTTATTCCTTTAGACATCATTTCACTTTGACGTAATAATCAGGACACTAAGCAACCTAAATTAACTAAATGGATCAAGGTTGATCCATGGAGGATTATCCTAAAAGACTTAAGGAATCTGTTACCAACAGTTTGCTACAACAGATCACAGCTGATTTACCCTCATTCTGTCTCAAGTACATCCTGTGAATTCACCCATACACCTGAAGGAGAACCACTTCACCAAATGCCAAACAAATCCTCAAATGGCTCAACGTACAACTATGTATATATAGAAACAAAGTTAGTTGGCAAATACAAACAGGAATGCATGTCTCGTTTTCATTAACTTTTTAACAAGGGGCCTGTTAACAGTTAACAAAAATCAGAAGCTTATCAGAAACCCAGTTAGATCATTACTCGGTCGAGCTCCGCAAACATTTCCCATCAAAGCTTACGAACCATCCTGGGTGCAAATTTGAAGGACTTTGTCACTCTGTTCCAAAAGCAAGCAAAGGAATGAAATAAATATTTGTTCCACAGCTAATTTTTTTTTAAACTAAGCCATTATGCAAGTAAAATTACAAAGAATTTTTGAACAAGTTCCCAAGTTAGAAAGATGTGCTCATGTCACTATGACAAAGATTGACTACTTCCTTTGCTAGACAGAAAAACATGTACACTTAAACACTGACTTTATGTTATTCTCACTATCAGCTTACTGGGCAGAAATTAGTGTCAAAATTGTAAATACACAACTTTTTAATGAATAAAAAACAACAAACTAACTGCTCCGTTGCTTTTCAGCAGTAAACAAACAGAAATGGAAAAGAGAAAGAACATTTTCAACACAATTTTTAAAATACTCAGAATGTTTCTTTTTTTCTGTTTTTTACCTGTTTGTAGGACTGATAAAGGTGAAGGAGATGAGCTGATTCCAAAAGGGGTCGTTTTCAGATATGGACTCTGTGCCCACCAGGGCCTTCAGGCTGGTGTTGTCGGACAAGTCAGTAACCTGGCTGGTGTTCGCTCCCATATTTCCTGGCTTCTTTCAGCCACACCTGCCGATCTTCAGTCCTTATTTTCTGGGCATGAGCCAAATCCTATAACAAACGATGACATTAATTTCTGATGTGAAAAGTAGTTAAGAAAATGCATCCATTTTAGCCATTTGTTCTTTAATTCCAGTTTACAAATTTTAATTACATTTTACAAACTGATTATACTTCGAATGACCCATTAACTTCACCTATATGCACTTAATATTCAAACATATGAAAAAAGAAAACCATTTTACCTTTTACCTTTTCCAGTCTGTGATATACCGACCAAAGGTTTTCCCTTTTGATGCCTTACTTAAAACTGCTGATGTAGCATTAGCTTATTTTCCAAGACTCGCAGACAAATATAAATAAATTAGTTACCATTATCAAGCTGCACATGCATACAGTTGTAATACATTAAATTATTTAAATTATTGTTCAGAGCTTTGGAAGTCGTTCCTTCCCACTCTTGGGAAGGAACGACTTCGTTCCCACTGTTGGGAACGACTTCCCGTCGTTCAATAGCCAAATCAGATTATAATTCTGTGCTAAACATTTGCGCTGTCTAAATAAGTTCAGTGCTTTAAATACAAGAAAGTCTTTACCAACCGTTCATAACTTGCATTGTATTCTACTGATCAATGCATTTCTCTGGTCAGTGAGACAACACATAATGAACTGGTGTCTCCTCTGTGCTACAAACTGCAGACTCGTTCTGCTGAACGTCTTTTCCTCCGTCATACAACTGATTCTGCAATCCCTGCATTGCTCAATATAACTCACAGTGTTTAGAAGTTTGTGATGACCAGAGGAGTGCTATTTGTCACTTGACTTAAATCCATTTCCTGTTGGTGTTAACAACTAGCTCACAGAATGAGAATATGCAGTGCTGGGATATAAAATAAAACCATTTTGATAATTTAATGAGAAACAGAAAACATCAATAAGAATAACAAGGCTATGCCTTAAAATTCAAAGACAGATAGGAGATATGGCCTAACAGGTAGACGATGGGGCCACCATTATTTAAGCATTTTTACAAGATAACGAAGAGACTGCAAACATCAGCATGAACTTGATTTGCTTCATTTTCTGGTGGTACTCAGACATAGTCACACTTCAAATTTGTGCATCAATATGTTTCTTATAGAGAAGGTGTCAATATTAATCTATAAAATTCAACAATTCTGAAAGGAATTTGGTGTATAGTTTGTAATAAGTTTTCAAAATAAAATGCATCAGCTATTATTGTTTAATTAATTAATATTATTTGTTCTTTAAATTCACATTGAAACAGAAACTTTGCTAGAAACTGAGTTTTTAATTTGAAACCATACTGTGATAATTATCAAAAGGAATCTACAAAGAAATCAATATAGAGACAATGCTTTTGCATTAGAACTCCATGAATAAATAGTATCTTACCAACTGATACTAAATGAGCACTTAAATGATATTGCATTGAATTTAGCAATAGTCAAAAATGGAATATGTGTTTGCATTCCACTCTACAACTGGACTGTAAGAAAACAGGATATACTAACTTAGTTCATAAAGTCTGTAAAGTAACTTGGAGGACAGAAATCACGCAACACACTGTTATTGTAACTACAACTGTGATTAGCAATTCACTGAACAAGAAGACAAAACGAAATCGGATTACACTTACCTGAACAGCCAAGTCATCACTTTATGAACATCAAAAGCTACAATCACTCACAAACCTGTGTATGTACTCACTGCAAATTTCCAATTTTTCTTATTCTCGGTTTACTATGCAAACACGTCAAAGCAGCTGGTCGTTTAGTCACAGAAGACACAACAGAATAGCGTCTTATCAACCAGGACTTTCTGGGTTGTCTTTTAATAACACGCCTTTTGCAAACAGGTGCAGTACATCATATGTACATAGCAGTGTTCAGTCACCGCAATAAACTACAAACAGACATTGCAAATAGCTGCACATGAACGAATACACTGGCAAACGTGAAGTTTGCAACGTATTCAAGCGTTATTTCTGTTCACACATATGAGTGAGTCTGGTTAATGTTAGCAATTTTCTGGCTTTAACTGGAGGAATTGAGGAGTGCCTCAACATCTCTGACGCTAAACGAAGGAAACTGGTGTCAAACAGCTCTGAGAGAGACACACCGGGGTTAGTTTATGATTGATGAGAACATTTTACAGCTAGTTAGTGAATTATTATTGAGGAAAAAGCTAACGCTCACTGGTTGTTTGCAATCAGCTGACAGCTCAGCTTACCTGTCACAAAAGCTTCTCGCAGTTTCTTTGGCTCCTGTTGGCTTCCAGCAGCGTTAATGACCAAGAGCTTCCCCGGAAAGAAGCGGCTTTATACCGACTGTTCACCGGGTTTAATTCAAAAGAGGAAAACACTAGAAATTACAAAGTCATTTACACTGCTAGCCTAACTCTACGTATCTCTTTCCTCCATGTTTTCCACGTCGCCACCCATTGCGTAATGACGAAATGTGAGTGATAATCTCTACGTGCGTGACGTCGTCCGTTCGTAAACAGATGAAGGTTTCTGTTTAACGAGTATTCTGCTTTTAAGATTTAAATGTGTCAACATGTTTTCAATATAACATAAACAAATCAATTTCTTTTTTTACGTTTATAATTTGTTATAAACATGTGCATATCTATTTTAAAGCAAACTAAATGCCTCTTCTAGATATACACCTTAATAGATTCGCAATGCCTTGCAAGTATGCAAAACCCCAAATTTATTGGCAGAGTCCATTCAAAATTCAATCTTAAGCATTTTTGGCCATCGCAAATGGTTTTATGCATGTGGAAGGAAGGATATCTGGTTAGATGACACCATGATGTAACATTTCGGCCTTCCTGCAAAATGGTGTGTATATAGCCCTGAACACAGCGTCCCCACGGTAATACACACTAATATCATCTTGCAGAAAGTCTTTTCTTCATTTTCAATCATTTGTCAGCTGTTCGTATGCAGAACTTAAGAGTGAAAGACAGTTCTGCAAAGTGACCAATTCAAGAGGGCACAACAGAAATGCAATCTCTGCATTTTGATTATAAATTGTGTCATTGGTGTATCAGACATCAATGATACAATACATAAGCTTTTTAGCAGACTGAACTGAAAGGTTTTCACAATAGCATCTTAAAATAGAATATATAGTTTTGCAGGAAATGCAATAATTGTGATTTATGATAATGATGTCTTACTGGAGGAAACCAAGTCAGTCATTGCTTTAATTCATTTTTATTCAAATCGAAAAGTACAACTGTACATTTCTTTTTAATAACTATGAACACAAATGGTTGCCAACAACAAAAACATTTACAATCTGGTTTTTCTATATGCTTTAAACCACTTGTTCAGAAAATATATTTATCAAAATCTCCTGATTAGCTTTTTAAATAATTTGCATCAAATATTGTCACCAAACTGCAATGCTGATTTTTTTTTTAATCGAATGACGAATCAACTTTTATTACAACTAGACTGATTCATATCTTATTTGTAAGAAAACCATATGCTCAAAGTATGTTTAAAGGAATGAGTATCTTCCATATAAATAACTTTTATTTTCTTCACACTTTGAAAATGGACAATCGATTACAATCACTTCAAAAAGAGGATCGATGAGTAGCATCACTACAATAACCATTTTATTTATATAAATGAATCTATGCTGTGATGTCTTTGCAGTAATTTCTGCAGAAAGGTAGTTAAAGTGGCAGGTCAGGCTTGAAATAAATATGCACTTATTTGAAAGCTTTCTTTCATCCTTAGTTTTATTAAAGTGCTTTAATCCGTTTCATTCAAACAGCAATAAAAACAAACAGAATACACAATGAAGCTACTTCAGCCAGATGAAAGAAAAACTAAAAAGCTCCGAATAGCTTTATAGTCACATTATTTGAAAATGACTGAATATTTTCTCTAAATTATACAAAAGGAATATTTGTAGTCTTTGTTAATAGGAAGTAGTGGCAGCACTCAGCACTCAGTCTGTCTTCTTATCAGCTGCTGTAGGAGCTCCATTTGCAGTCACCTCGCCGTTGCTTTGAGGCTGAAACATAGAAATTTGCTTTTGTAAGTGAGGCAGTTAATATAACACAAGGTTAATTTTACACCTTAAGATAGTTCACTAAATGTCTTACCTTGCAAGTCCCATTACTATTTTCACTGCCTTTCTGATCAGTGTTCGTGTCTGTTACAGCTTTTTTGTTCCAGAACGCATTAATGAAAGGTGAAATAACAGGATAGATGATGGGTTCCAGGAACCTCTTATAGACCCACAACAGGACAGGAATCACAATGCAGGGAATGCACACCATGGCTGAGGTTACCACAGCTGGACTAGACGAAGAACCCAAGGAGGAGAAAAGGGCAAAGTACAAGTTACTAACATGATATTCAATGAAATATTTCACCAATTTAACTGAGTAAGGTTTAGGTAGTACTTTAAATGGACAAGATTGACTTTTTTCCCACAACCTCATGTCTTTGAAGGAGAAAAGTAGAAATGCATCAGCTTCTTCCATATCATATTATGATTTGGGTTGAAAAGTTAATATCATCTAGAGCGATAACACTTCTGATTTTCTGGCATACATTTACTATGGAGTTGTGTCTCTGCTTTTTAATGGTCTTTACTAATCCAGTTTATACGTTTATATAAAACTGCCAGCCTAATTTCAGGAGAGCAAAACTTTTTTTTTTTTTTTTTTTACAAAGATTTCTTAAAGGACAGACATTTCTAAGCCTGTAACACAATGACAGATTACAACAATGGGTCATCTTTCATTGTACTGAGAAGATGTTGTATATAAGATGCATTTTACTCATACAGTGAGCTCTAGTTTTAAGGCTACATAGTCTTATTAAATGTCATTGTCTCATCTGTAAAGGCAGACCAAATATCAAGCAACTCCTGTCAGTGGACAACAAAATGAGACAAGTAAGTTATCTTTCTTTAAATGGCAATTGTTTTCCCCCACTTCCGATAAAGAAATATAACACGTTTTATGTTAAAAGCCAGTTTGATGACATGCCAAAGCTTTACGATATAATCTATGAAGTAACCTACTTCATACACTGGTCAAAATGTACTCACAGACTGCATGCTGCTTGTTTTCACTGAGCTCAAACACCTTTTTAGTATGCAGTTTTCAGTATATAGTCAAATCTGTATTTGTTAAGTGTCAATGATGAAGGTAAAACTGTAATAAATTTACTTAGAGACCAACTCATCCCTTAAACAGGCAGTGGTTAAGCAGATGAGATAATATCTAACAGATTACAAGTCATTTTTCAATGTTTTTTGAGAAGTAGTTATTTAGCTTAGGCCCATTTAAAAAGACTTATTGTATATCCTGGTGAAAAAAGTGACCAAGTTCCAATTTAAATGTACAATTAATTAGATTAAACTGAATAAATAATTGAGTTCGGCTCAACATAACACGACTTGGGTCTGTTTGCGACATTAAATTTTTTTTTTTTTTTTCGTTCACAACAAAAAACTTCAACAATAACTTATGTAAGTTATCGTACATCCTATATACACATTAGATTTGTCCTCCAAAAATCCTATGTGTATATAGGATTTATCATGGGGTTTAATAAGGACTTAAATTCATAATAGTCCGTTTAACGTAACTCACGCTGACAAAAAAAAAAAAAAAGTAGCGGAAAAAACCTTCATTTTAAACTGTTTATAATTATGTTAACCCTAGAAATGCAGCCGGTGGCTAGGCGACGTTAGCTTCCGGGGTTAACTCTGTGGTTAACGAGACTTTAAAATTCTAAAGGCTGCCAAAGATTCCCTCTTGATTAAAAATAAAAACTCTTACCTGTATACGTCAAATACTAAAACACGGGTGTTGTCACGTTCTGCCGACGAGGTAAACACGAATATCTTTAAATTTGTTGCGACTGAGCGAATTCTCTGGAACGTAATGTTCGAACACCAATCCTACTTCCGTTAGAGGTGGATGACGAAAGCGGAAACTACTTGCCAGCGGGCACGCTGGGATTTCTTCAAAACATTTGTTGTTTTTTTCTGAAGAGTTCTAACTTTCTGAGTGTGTGACTGATGATTGCTTGTAAGTTCTGCATTCTTTTCTTCTTATATCATGTGCTGTATTTTTGGAAAATATAGTGTCCGCAAGTTAACGTCGCAGCGGTGTTTTGTTTTTTAATTGTTACAGTGGCATATTTTTAATGACTAAGCATACTAGCTAGCAAACGGGAAAAATAAAAAATTAATTGGATATGATACACCTTTCCTCCAAAAATCTAGGACGACCCATAATGTTTATCTGTTGCAGTAAATCATAAACATTAATAACCCGCATTTTATTTTGCAGCAATATACAATTTAATTCATCTGTTCCTTAAGCTAAACATTTTTTGTTTTTATTAAGATCCCAACATTCATATGTGGCATTTTTACACTTAAATAAAGCAGCATATTACACTTTCTCGAGTACAAATTATGACCTCAAAACTATGAACTTCCACCATATTTCTCTATAAATGTTTATTAGAGATATAAGCTTTGATGCATACATAATGGATGTAGTCTTGTAATTACTTCATTTTCAGTGGGGGTTTTAAAATATTGCTTATGTCAAAGAATCTTCAGCCTATTTTTCTGTTTGATTGAAAAATTTAAATCAACTGGTCAGACTAAGAAAACCAGAAATTGGAAAAAAAAAACCTGAATTGGTGCATTTCCACTACAGTTTTTTATTGAAGAGAATTACGCAGGAAGGAAATGTCCAGGAAACTAAAAAACTGAAAATAACCAAAATTTATGGTACCAATCACAAAGGCTGACAATATATGAGGTCATATGGGTCTATTACATACATTTCTATTGCAAGTGTTGACAAATGTATTCATTTATTTTGTGGGGTTTTTTTTGTTTGTTTTCCAGCCCCACAATGCCTCTGTCCACGCAGTCTCAAAGTCAAGATGAACAGTATGTTCTGATAGCCAATTTGGATAACGCTCGCAATCTCTCCAACATCCTGAAAGCCATCACTTGCAAGGACCACGCCGTCTTCACAGCAACAGCAAACGGCCTGAAGGTCACAGTGGAGGACTGCAAATGCATGCAAGCCAATGCTTTCATTCAGGTCATTTATTTTTTATCAAGCATTTAGAGAAGCAAGTTTTTCTGCGTTTATATTTGAAAGATTCACTCTTTCTTTTTAAATCCTTTCAGGCAGATATCTTTCAAGAGTTCACATTAAAAGAAGATATGGTTATTTTTCAAATTAATCTTACTGTTCTGCTTGACTGCCTGAATATCTTTGGAGGAAGCACAGCAGCAGGTGAAAACTAAAAGAAGCAAGACTAGAAAAAAAAATTAAATGTATGACCCTAATTCTACACATTGTTTTTTTTTATTTTTTGTTTATCTCATACCTTGTATGATGTTTCAGGAGCATCAACGGCTCTGCGAATGTGCTACATGGGGTATGGTCATCCTCTGACATTGTTCCTGGAGGAGGGTGGTGTAGTGACCGTCTGCAAAATTAACACACAAGAACCAGAAGAACCAATTGATTTTGAGTTCTCCAGCTCCAATGTCACAAACAAGGTTCATCTTGATTTTATTCTTCAAAAAACAGCATTTCTTGACTCCTCATAAAATATGTATGAGTAAATGTGTGTTTCTGTCTCTTTTCAAAGGTCATTCTTCAGTCAGAGAGTCTAAAGGAAGCCTTTTCTGAACTGGACATGACCAGCGAGGTGCTGCAGATCACCATGTCCCCCAGCCAGCCGTACTTCAGGTGGGCTGTCTGCAGTTCTGAAAGTGTACTATGGTTTATGATAGTGCAGTAAAAATGAAAAAAAAAAAACCTTTCCAATAATTCGCATTTGAACCGTTGAGGCAAGTAAAGTAGTCCAATGTAAAATCTATCACTAATTTATCAGGAATTATACTGTAGTAAAATTTAGTGTGTATTCCCCTACACAATAACCTCGGTATTGTTTCTCGCACTGCTTATTACCTTTAAAAAGTGTTATTTTTATTTTAACTCTACAGGTTGTCCACATTTGGAAACTCTGGAAATGCTCATTACGATTACTCCAAGGATTCAGATATGATGGAGCTTTTTCAGTGCAACAAGACACAAACCAACAGGTGAGTGCAGTCATCAGTGGAAACGCTCATTCACCACACAAAACCAAGAGGACATCTAATAAAAAACTAAGCTAACAGATAGTCACCTTTGCTTTTTAAAATATTGGACTAGTCTGAGTAATCCTTTTAACTAGGGCCAAGGAATGCCCAACATTTGGACCAAAAGGATATTTCTGAAGTGAATTGAAGCAGTTGGTGAAACTTGTTTACATAAGTTTAACAATTAAAAACGCATTTTTGCCTTTTTATCATTTTAATTAAAGCAATTATTGAACAAAGTTCCACAGTTCACCCTTTGGTTTTAACCTGCTAGTTACATAAGAGGTAGTTCATTGTTTTTGCCACCAGATGTCACTAGATTCCCTGAATTCAACCTTAGACCTTTTTATTTCATTCAGGCGCTTACAAAACTGGAAACTAAATGACCTGCAATCATTTATAATTTGATTATTCTCACCTTGGATCTTTCACCGATTTATTACAACATCTGATTTGTTTTCATCCTGTGACAGATACAAGATGTCCTTACTAAAGCCATCCACCAAAGCCTTGGCTATATCCTGTAAAGTCTCAGTGAGGACAGACAGCAGGGGCCTTCTTTCTCTGCAGTACCTGGTCAGGAATGACGATGGTCAGATCTGCTTTGTGGAATATTTCTGTTGTCCTGATGAAGAAGTAGAGGAGGAGTAACAGCTGATTCGTTGTGACCCTAAGCTCCTCAAGCTCAGCTGGGACAAATAACTTTATTTGATCACACAGCCATATAATGTTGAGCAGGCAACATTATATGGCTGTGGGTAACAGCCATATAAGTTGTCTGGAAAGGCAGAAAATGTCAACTGCTGGAATTCCTATTTATCATTTTCATAAATAAGATCTTCAGACTTGATTTGAGTAATACAATTTTAATATTTTAGCACAATTAACTTGCTAATTGCAATTAATTGTGTTTCCTGACACATGGAAGGTCATTGCCCACCCAGTCCTGTCATGTATCTTTATGTAGTTTTGCCAAAGTCAAACTCAAAAGTTCTGGGTTGAGTAAATTTATGT
The DNA here is from genome assembly GCA_903067095.1 of Girardinus metallicus. Lineage (NCBI taxonomy): Eukaryota > Metazoa > Chordata > Actinopteri > Cyprinodontiformes > Poeciliidae > Girardinus > Girardinus metallicus. The sequence continues at coordinate 28,235 of CAEGAE010019719.1, read as the reverse complement.
TTAATGTGTTAACATGAAAACATTTATGCAGGGATTCAAAAGTATCTTTTCATGATTCTTTGTACAGTAAATATTTGACTCATCTGACACAAAACGGACCCCAGGTGAAATGAGTATACTGAGGAAAAACGCACTTGTTTTGCGGTACACATTAAAAGTACACTGGAAAATATTTTTTTTTTTCATTAGAAACAATTTATATCAAGTTTGGTTTATTCAACAGCATGTATTTTCATTGAAAAGGACTGTAAATACTTAATGTGTGTTGTAAAAATAAAGATTTGTACATGGCCAATTAGTTTCTGCACATTTCACTGAACACAACATGACATCAAGAAAAAGAGGAGAAGAAAAATTAGGATTGTGGCTGCAGCAAATCATCTGCGTCCCCGCTGCATCCGCTCCCTCTTGAAAGCTTTGCGTTTGTTCTTCTTCACCACTTTTGGCGCAGGTGGCTCTGTCTGAATGTGAACAGGTTTCCGTTCATCTGGTGTAACAAAGACGTCAGCCGTCACATCGTTGTCAACCTCCTCCTTCGCTTCTTTCCTCTTTATTTTCTGAATTTCTTTCACCATCTGCTTCTCTCGCACTTTGGCTGCGGCTGCCAGACGGATCTCCCGTCTGTGCTGTGGGTGCATGGGGAAAAAAATGCAGGATTACAACAATGGCTACAGTTAGCTTTTGGGACTTCAGTCCCAAAAAATGTATGCGCAATGTAAAAAGACAGACTTCCTGTTTAAAAACAGCATCCTGAATATCACACATGCATTCCACACTTTTTGTTTCATTCTGATCTCACTAAACATTATTTAGTTACCAAGTAGTTATGCTGTAATAACTTTCAAACCACAAAGTATCAGTTTGACATGTTGGTGCTTATTGGTTGTATACAAAAAGGTGGATTTTTTTTTCCCTCTTGGGTTAAGTTTTTTCGTCCATCATGCTGAAAAAAATAAATACAAGCTAATCTGTGGCATCTCTGGTACAGAGTCAGAGAACATTTACTCTCCCTAATAATATCAACCACTTTTGCAGTGGTAGCAAAAGTTAGATGAAATGTCTATCATCCACGCTTGAGCAATGATGAATATTATTACAAGAGAAAAGCCAAAAAAAAAAAAAAATTTAAATGTGACTGTAAAAATAAGATAGAAACTTGATTAAATATGATTTTTTTACCGAGTTTGGAGAACGGAAGTTTGGATTTTCATATAATGTGGGCCCTCCAAAGCTTCCCTGGAAGATCTTTATGAGGTTTAGAACAAATCGTGGGCCGATCTCCACCAGAGAGGCGTCCTCTTCAATTATCTGAAAGCGGAAAAATAGAGGAATTATTAAAAATGGAAATCAAAGCCAGAGAAAAACAAACAATCTGCCTTGTGTACAAGTGTCTACTAAAAATGTGCTATTACAGTGTAAAACTTGAGGTTATATGAAAAAAGATCACCTGGTAGTTTCTAAACCATATTCTGTTGTCTGCGATGGAGAAAGTGTAGACGTGGTCCACAAAAGGCTGACTCTTAGGATGGTAGTGAGGCGTGGAAAATGTCTACAAGAAAACTTGAAGATCATTTCTTTGAAACTGAAAATAATTCTCCAAACAACAAAAACAAACATTGAAAATAAACCAAAGTTTTTGGAAAAAGCGAAAGCGCTTAGCATTTCAATTATCTAGTAGGTTAGGTTCCACTTGCTAAACATTTTTTTCATGACAAAATCTTGAGACTTTTCCATACTTATGTTTTTTTTTTCTTTCAAAGCTAATTTCTTTTAAAAGGGAGAAAAACAAAACATATAGTAAATATTGTGCCTTGGTCTGCTTAACATACAAAACCTGCAAAAACAACAAAGGATTGATTGACTTAAGAACTAAATAGAATTAAACTGGAAAAAAATTAATAAATAATGAATACAAATTAGATGGATGGAATAAATTAAATTAAGGAATAGACAGATCACTAGATAAATGGGTGGCCAGACTATCAGACTGATGGAAGGAATAAAGTAACTGACAGACGGATAAAATGGAAATGTATAGAATTAAATCTAGAAATACATGTTCTTTCTTTTTCTACCTTTAAAATTCAGTCACAGTAAATTCCACCCTGTATTATATGTTTTCACTGTTGGGGGAATTTCTTTCCCAGCTTTAACAACAGAAAACATACCTGGATGAAGAGTTCCTTCAGTAAAGCATACTGGGGCTCTTTGTCAAATTTCTGTTGAAAGAAACAAAGAGATGGTTTTAGACTTGATCAACCAAATCTCTGCTCATTATTCAGATCATGGAGCACAAAATAAAGGCAAAATATCTCCATGTTAATGTTATACATTTTTATTTTCATAGGGCAAATTACTGTGTGACACTCACTGGATCAAACGAGAGCAGGGGTCTGGATCCTTTCAGGCAATTTCCGGTCATTTTGAGCTCAGCCAGCGTATGAACTGGGAGGGAAGCAATAACATTTATCAAGTATCTGCAACACCACAAAAACTGAAGGAGAGAAACAACCTACTATTCTGAACCAGAAACTTTGCAGAAGGTCCATGTGGGCAGTTGGAGATCCTACAAAAAGGAAATAGAATGATTCAGTGTAAAATATATTTGGTTTTCAGTAATAATCAAGCTTACAGGTTTGAAAAAAAAATACCACAGACAGAAACCCTCACCACATGTAGAGGTCCTGCTTCTTCTTTGCCTCAAAAAAGAGGCACTTGTTGCAATTTTTGATTTCACACACCTGGAAAGCACACAGATATCAGGCTATGCTGTGAGAAGAGAGGAATTCTGCTCTTCACAGACTTACCTCATTAACGACAAACAACTTGTCCTTCCTGTCCATTTTGGTATCTGGTACAGAACGTTGTGGAAGTTAATCTTGGCTCATCCTGCATTCAGGCGTTACCATCATTAGAGAACTCTGAATGCCTCAACACTGACCTGCTTTTGAGTGAGGCATCATGGTCCTCAGGTCTTGCATCAGGTGTCTGGTTCTGAAGTTGATTCCTCTTGAAGAGAAGATAAGAACCCTTTCCTTGTTGGTCCATTTGCCCTGTTTAGGAAAGATTATCCCACAATATCAAAATAGTTGCAGGAAAAGCAGATAGACATGGAGTGCCACTGGCAACTTTAAAATAACGCTAATTGAAAACTACAAGCTGTTATTTATCTGACATAGCAACTAATTATTCAGCTAATGGGAGTTATATTTGTGTTACCAGGTAAATTCCAGAAGCAGATAATAAAGTACAATATTCTGTATATTTTAAAGAACCAAAACAAAAGCTAAATACCTAAAATACATTAACAGATAAAAATATTATAAACCCAGCCGTTACGTTTTCATTTACAATGTGTTTCTTGAAAATGGTTGTTTAAATTCTGTGATAGAAATTTCTGAGATTTTTATCTACATTTTCAAGGTTATCACACAACACAAAAATCATAAAGACCTAAACTACTAACGATTAGAGGCAACCAAAGACAAACTGGAATTCTGGTGTGCTCATTTCAAGCTTAGACTTTCCATCATTAGAGAGTTATTTCATTTTATAAGAATTTTTATTGTAAATATTCAAACTAACTGGTTGTCTTTGGAAAATCAGCCCCTATGAAAGTAGTAATGCAAATGGTTGCATGCAAAACAATAAAGTAAGTTTGTATTCCATCAATAATACATTTTTATACCGTCAAAGATCTTTTTTGGAAATCATATAGGGCCTTTTTTATAAAGGATTAAACTCAGAATTTGGCCTGAACAATGTTAAAAGTCAGAGTCTTTCCATTGTGGAGAAGTTTAAATCGTGAAGGCAGCTGACGATTTGTGCATTCATATAAAAGTTTCCCAATGTAATCCTATTGCCAAATTAATATAACATGTCGTTGATAACGATTTTACTCACTGCCAAAAATCATGGAGGATGTAGAAATCTAAAAAACGCATTTTTAATCGCTTGTTTTTGGTATTTCAGTTATTTTTCACAACTTTGTTTAACTAAACACCTTCTGTCCATACGTTCACTTGTTGTTATATGTTTGTAGTGGTTTATTAAACGCTTAAGTCTTCCATTAAAACCATTAATCACTTTCTTTAACAAATAAAAATGAATTCTACATGAGAGCTGGTGCTAGCTTAATGGCTAATAACAAGGCTAATCACTTACCATAGAAACCGGTACTGGGACAGTAACTTCATTTTTTGCCTCCTGCTCGGTTTTAGGCGGAGTTTTGCCTTCATCTGCAACAAATTTGCCCTTTTTCCCCTTTTTGTCCGAGGCTCCATCTCCTCCACGTTTTCTTTTGGACGCAGCCATGCTTGTACGGGACCTATTTCTTCTTCTACTTTTTGGTAAATGGTGGTTGGCAAACAACGTAACTGAGCAGTACCGCCACCAACTGGCTTGTCCAAGACATGGGACTGGCAAAAACGCAAATATCGCGTGAATTACTCACAGTCAATTCACACTTGTAAGGCATTTAAACCCCAGCGGAGCGAAGATGGTTCTGAACCAGTCTGCACTCAGACTTCGCATTTAAACAAGCTGACAGTAACAACTTTCAGACTTTATATTTTGACCTTACAGCTAAGGAGATCATTACAAGGGTATTTTAAATTATAATAGAGTGTCTTTAGAAATATCTAATTTTAAGCTAATCACAGAGACAAATTGACCCAATAAGTTCTAATGATGGATATACTCTGTTGTCCTTTTTCTTGTTTGTTTTGTCCTTGTTATACATTTATCTTTTATTTCTCATTAAATACAAATATATTTAGGTGCCCAGATCCAAAGTGAATATCCAGGTTCAACTGTACAGTTCGAGTTTCGCTCAAATCAGTTCTGCAAGCGCCCGCTAGATGTCACTATGAACGCAGACACAGAACGCTAGTTTCATTTACAGACCAAATCTTTCTCTCTGTCTCTCTTTTTTCTTTCTCTCTTTTTCTCTCTCTGTATATGTTTCACACACACACATATGTATATACTTACATATAATTGACTCACCTCTCACTCTTTGAAAAATGTTTGAAAAATGTTGACATTAAGAAACATTTCAAATGTGTGAAAAATTGAAACACAATCAAAGTGGGGGGCAACGTGTATTTGTATATCATTGCTCTGGATAGTAAATACGTGCTATTAAGGGCATCAATAAAGCCGCTTGTGTTCAAATGTTTGCTGACACTCACAGGGCAGACATAGTGAGACTTTTAAATCAATGTCAAGAGCAGATGGCCATATTATGTAACATTATTGCAACTAAGTAGAACTGAAAACGGGAGGGGGAGTGATTTCCTGGGCCATCCTGATAGAGAGCCACCAGTTAGTCTGCCTAAAAGTAGATTACTCACAGATAGCGGGATTTATTTAAGATGCCGTGTTAATATGAATACTCGTGGCTCCTTGTTCACAAATAATATTGGACAGTCCATGGCAAACGCAACAAACTTTTGAGTATTCATTCACTGAAAAAGTGGCTGCATGTGCATGAAGAGGCCTCTCCTTTTAAAAAAGGAAGTAAAGTGAATCAGAAGTGGAAACCCAACAGCAGTATTGCAACAAGTGCTCTCCATGCGCACTTGCTTCACTTTTAAGTAGGCAGACCTTGGCTTGGCCAGTCCATACCACACTATGCATGTCTCCAGAAACTTCTATTCCCCATCGTTGAAAGTGTTCAGCAAGAATGCACATGTTTGCATTTGCGTCAATGCCCGCCCATGAAAATCTGTTGAGGAGTGTTTTTCCAGAGATTGAACACAATAAGCTCTGAGGAAGTTTCATGCGACAGACAATAATAGGATGCAAAGATCCCTGAAGGAATCTGTCTCCACATCTCCCGTGCCCTCCAAAGCAGTGTTGGAGTTTCCTTGGAAACAAAATGCACCTCGACATTGTTTACTTTTGCGTGAGCGATGTCTATGTCTGAGAGCAGGGTACTTTTGCTCCCAGAAAAAAAAAAAAACATGTATCTTCCATTTTGAATGGCCCATCTTTCTTTTTTCATCACACAGAGACAGGAAGAGCTCTTAAAAAATACTCTTCAGTTTACACATTTATGTAAAAGTATGGAAAAGAGATTCAAGGACAGGTTTTCTGCATAGACCTAATATACTGTACTTGGAGACCAAACTATCTTTATAGCTCTCTGCAAGAGGAAAGTGGAAAAAGGATAAAAAGTGATTTACAACACATCATTCAGATGCTCATGGTGCGCTTTACAATATTTGTTCATACTCAGAGCGACCAAAAGTTACTAAGGTAGCGCCAAGCAGGCACCATGTGTTGCCCCTCCAAGGAGACGTGACTATTTTTGTTTCGCAGAGAAAGCCAGGATCTTGCAGCATAAAGACGGCAGCCTTTTCTTCGGTCATAATGGGCACAATTACAGCACCGGCAAATTGTCTTGGTTTACCACAGGGGAGCATTTTAAAGTGTGTTTTCCTTTCTGATACCAACATGTACGCCTGTTCCCTGATAGGATGACAGATAGGGAGCGTGTTTACATTTTTTAAAGACTGCAGTGAAATGCCACTCCTTTCCAAAACACACATTAAAAAAAATAAAATGCTGGTGTTTATTTTCTTCAAAGTTACCAACATTACTTGCAACCCGATTCCATATGGTAACATGTATTAGTTATTATCACTGGTACCTGTGCAACATGGTCGGCAAGTTGCATTCATTTTCTGGAAGCTCACTCTGAGGTTAACCCAAGCCTTTATGTTTTGAGTTTTCAGGATTATGGTGACATTTCCTAGGTCACCTAGACCACGATCACATTGGCTGCCTAACCAAGCAGTGTAGGATGTCAAGTTACCTTAAACTGAACCTTAAACTATGGTTTCATCTTAGAATATGACCCATGGGAAATTGCTAGTTTTATATGGAGAGACATATGTTGATAAGAGTGTAATGAGGTTCCAAGACCAAACATCAGTAAGATTTTATCATAGCAACAATGAAAAAATAGATATTACAAAAGAGAAAAAAAACAATATGCATTTTTACATATCTATAATCAAACAAATGATATGATGATGAGACGTAAATAAACTAACATCGCTGCTCAGCAGTTAGAAGAAGAGATAATATATTTATAATATAAATTTATATTAATATTACTTATACATAAATCTAAATATATAAAGGTCATGTTGATACAACAATCGTCACATTGCCTTTTAGTTTTGTTCTGGGGTTGATACACAAATTCTGCACCACAACATGTTAATATCCTGAACAATTTGATTGTTGCATATTTTCATATTTAGACTTGAATGTTAGTGAAAGGGGCTGCACAGTGGCGCAGTTGGTAGAACTGTTGCCTTGCAGCAAGGGTTTGATTCCCGGCCCGGGGTCTTTCTGCATTGCGTTTGCATGTTCTCCCTGTGCATGCATGGGTTCTCTCCGGGTTCTCCAGCTTCCTCCCACAGTCCAAAAACATCACTGTTAGATTAATTGGTCTCTCTAAATTGTCCCTAGGTGTGAGTGTGTGTGTGCATGGTTGCGTGTTCTGTCTGTCTCTGTGATGCCCTGCGACAGACTGGCGACCTGTCCAGGGTGTACCCCGCCTCTCGCCCGGAACGTGGCTGGAGATAAGCACCAGCACCTCCCGACCCCACTAGGGACAAGGGTGTACAGAAAATGGATGGATGGATGGATGGATGGATGGATGTTAGTGAAAGTGGCAGGTTCAGTCATCTGGAATGGCTCCAAGGAACGGATCAGACATATAGAGGTCCACAGTTCTCTTTCTGATAGCTTGGCTGAATTACTTAGATTTTTTTTTTTCCAGTGACGCCACTCAACTATACAATGTATTTGATGTTATCTTTAAATACATGCACAGGTGTTCCTTCCTATCTGAAGGTTACACAACCCTTGCATGACCATTTTTACCTTTTCATATTGTTAAAAGGTATGGTTATCTTGGCTTATTTAACGTTTTGGCTTTAAAATGAAAAAAAAAAAAAGCAAAACAAAAAACAAACTGATTACTTTGCCATTAAGCAAAGAAATACTTTTGTTAATTCTAACTGATCTTTATTATTCTTATATATATTTTAAACATGAAATAACAGACAATAGTCTCAGCGACACAGTTTAACATAAAAAACAAAAAAACAAAAACAGATCTATGTAATCCCCAGGTATCATTTTTAAACTGACAGCAAAACTCGTTGAGCCAGTCTTCGGTTCATCTGTGGCAACCTGAGCGGTGGGCGGGGTTTGGAGGCTGGGCTCCTCGGTACCATCCCCGCCCTCCTCTGGTCCATCAGGGCGCGGGGAGAGTGCCAGTCGCGCTGCCTTTACAGACGGGACGAGCGTGCTGAGCGGTTCCCACGGTTCGGTGGAGCGTGTGCGCACCCCACCTTTCAACTTTCCAAGGAAAGCAGGGAAGTTGAAAGCAGGTGAAAGCTGCTCGGTCTTCACAGGAGTCACTTCAGCGAAGGCGCAAACGAGAGAGACGCTGATACACCTGTCGTCTGCCGGTAAACTCCCCCACTTCTCCTATTTTTATTATTTTCTGTAATTGTTATGAAATGGTTAGGAGAGAATATTAAAATGTCTTTTGTCTCTAGAGTCTGAATTGAAAAAAAAAGAAGAATGTGATTTTCACTTCGTTTATCGTGCAGAAATGAGGATGAGGGTGCAGAGTTTCAGTAGTTTTTACCTGGGTTACTCTTTCTGTTTTTAACGGACTTAAGTCAGGTCAGGAAGAGGTGGCAGAAGTTCTCAGCCTTTATAGGACCAGGTTGATCATCTCAATACGGGATTACACTGTTAGCTGCCTGCAGCTTACTGACTCTCTCCGCTTCAAGTCAGACACGGAGGCTTTAATTAACTTCAGCTTTGCTCATTGCTGCTGTCATGGCCAGGACGTTTACTCCGCACTGCCTCTCAGGCGCTTTAAAACTTTTAAAAGAAGTGCATGTTGAAAGTCAGCATAGTTTTATGTATCCCTTTATCTATTTAAAAGACACAACAAGTAAAAACTTAGTCATTAGATGTTAATAACGTTGAATACAACAGGCTAATTTTCATGCCAAAGCAGTCAAACTATTATCAGTGAAAGGTCAGTAAAGACCCAGCCCCTATCAAATGACAGGTATTACATTCTTGGCTGTAAATTCACCTTCAAGCTTCTGTTCTCAATATAAAGAATACAGTGGTCAGCAGACGGTGTAAAATTTTTTTATTGCCGCATGTTGACTGGCACCACAGTTAGCAGTAACTCAATTCATGGCAACCTCATTAAAGTTGTTGCTGTTTTCTTCACAGAAGTGTCAAATGGTGACCTAACCCAGTTTTTTTTTTTTTTTTTTGCTTCAACTAATGAATAAATCTACATTTATGTGCCTCCCTCTGGATGCCCAACAATATCTGGACTTGGGGTTGAGATGTCTGTAACCCCAAACAGTCGGTACGGGCACAAGCCTCAAGCCACATTAAAAAGTCCCAGCAGATCCACCTGCCTCGGATCCACATTCAGAAATTTAACATTTATTTATATTCTTATGCCTGTCCCTGTGTCAGAGAAATGAGCATAAACATCAGGCTAATGTGTCCTCCTTAGAAAACAGCTGAACTAATATTGTTTCTTTCTCAAACAGTTGCCAGCGTAGGAGAAGTGGCCCATAAATTTAGCTGCTGCTCTTATCTCGCAAACCTATGTCTTGACTTTGAGCTGACTGAAGATAAGTGGGATCATTAGGGCTGCAGCGAGGGAAGGGTGTGTGCGTGCGTGTGGGTGTGTGTTGTCCTTGAAGCTGTTTTTCCATGTTGAGACTGTAAGATGTAAGTTAGGTAGGGCTAGAAAAGGTAGCAAGTAAAATTTCACAGACCACACATTCTCAAGCAGGACGATCTGTGTGGCTGACAAGGGGCAATGCTATATGTTTAAAAAATTTACATTGAACAAGTTTGTTGACCCCTTTGTGTATATTTTAAAATTTTTGCCCCTATATCGTACTTGTAGTAAAAGTTTTGTGCATATGTAATTATGTTTGTTCATACCGGAGTTGCCATTCCTAAAGTAAATATGCCTTTTATCAAGCAGAATATTGGAACTGCGAATACGGGAATATATAATTTAACAGTTAACTATAGTCATTAATTATTTTCATGTATCATGCATCGCTCGATCGGCCAGAGACCAGAGACGGTCTCGGTTCTCATTTTCACCCTTTCATTAAATGCATCAGGATTAAAATCTATTACTATTTTTTGGTGTACAAATACATCAGCCACTAGCATGTGCTTTGATGCACATTTTATTGATTTCAGGACAAGCGTGATTAAGATTTGGTACAAGTATTTTAATTTCTTCATGTCCTGTTTTATTAAAATAAATTCCATCAGGCAGATTGATGAAATTCATATTTTAACTTAAACATAAATGTGAGATCTATCCGAAATATTTCAAGTGAAACTCACTGCATAACCTACAATCTGAGGTTAACGTGGAACAAAAATCAACAACTCATGTGCAGATTTAACCCTAAGTTTTAGGCATAGTTTAGTTAATCAAGTTTCCTTGTACCCAGAATCCCTTTATGCTTTTTGATTCTGCATTCTGTAGCTTCCCAACCCTGACTACCTGTATGACGGTGAAAAAAATAGTTCCTAGAAATCTGTTTGTGCTACTGTTCAAACCGGTTTTTTAACAATACTGGGAAGTGTTAAGTTTGTTCCAGTCTGAGCAGGGTTTCAGGTCAAGCTTATGATACGAGGGAAGTTTCAGCAATTTCTGGTATCTGTTATTCCTCCTGCCAAGCTACCTGCATGCTCTTCACAACCAGAATCACGAAATGGATTGTAGCGTAAATTCACAGATAAAGGGTTAAAAAGTCGAGGAGCTGTTGCCATAATGAACCACGTTTCAGTCATGCCAAACCTGCTGGACCACATCGTCTTTGCTCTTTCTGTGTGTAAATACTGTTTTCTCAGGAAACCGAGAGGCTGTTTATCCAGCTTTTAAAGGAAGTATTACCAAGAACTCAAATGGCCTCTTTACCTTTTCTTATTTTTTTTATATTAATCCCACTAAGCTCAAGTTAATATAAAACTGAAATACATAAATGCGCCGTAAATCATTCAGGATATATTGCACACTCCTCTGGTTGTTCTTGTAACCTTTTAGAAACTAGAAACAGGTTCTTGGAAAGAGGAATGCCTTAAACTCAGCTGTGTCGGACAGGCCTCCTGAGAGTGCTGTGACTATTCATAAGAGAAAAACTTTATGTACACGCGATCCACACAAAGGTGTGCTATTTAACCGTATGCCTGACACCTCTCTCTGCTCACAGTTGCCCTCAGCACGCCATTTGATACATCCTCTTCTCACCTTCTGAAATTGAGAGGCTAGAGGAGGACTCGGCTCATGAATGATTCACCCAAAATCTGAATGTAGGTGTTATTCTTCTGGGTCGTGTCTTTATGTTTGCCATGTTCTTTATGGGAGAACAGGTAACATAATTGGTATTGATTATCTGAGTGTTTTATGCACATCATAGGAAAAAACACCAAAGTGCTAATTTATTAGGTAGAAAGAAGAAATTTATCTTAAACAACTTACTGGTAGTGTAAAGAACATTTCACATACAGTTCAGTTTATAGCTTGTAACTTCATTCCATCCACATGCTGTGTAGACACACATGCAGGTGCATGTTGCATCAAGTACATGTGGGTTGTGCATTCTGTTGCTTGGATATCACTTTCTCATGTGTATGGTTGCTCTCAGCAGAGATGATGTGTTTCGGGATGCAATTTAATGCTAACAAGCAGAAGCCAAGTAAGGCGGAAAAACATTTTTAATGAAGCAAATTCAAAGGTGCTCCAAGTTGAAAACTCAAAGGCAGAAATCGGGAATAATTCAAACAAAACCGGGAAGGGCTAACCCTAAAAACAACTGAATTAAATACAAACAAGGTGAAAAATGATTTGCCTCCTTAGGGATTCCTTATGTTCTTGCTTTTTGTTGCTGAAGCGTTGCAGGTTATGAAACAGATTTTAATACCAAACAAATATGTGTAAAAACAAAAAGACAAGTTAACAAATTATTTTATTTATTTAGGGGTGAAGCTATGCAAAGTAATCTGGTTCTGTGTGGAAAAGATAGACTCCTTGTTAAATCACAAATTAATGCTGGTAATCCACTTTTATTTTTGTTGAATTTTACTAACACTCTACCCGGTTTCTGCCGTATCTATAGGATCAAGATACCAGTTAAATAGGCAGCACGGACTAGGTTAAAAGATCTGAAAAAGAAACGCAGCGTGATCCTATGTGAGAAAATTCAAGAAGTGATGAAAAACAAAGCCACTGACATCAGTCTGTCTGGGAAGCATTGGAAAGCTATTTCTAAGACTTTGAGCTTTGGTAATGCACAGTGAGAGCCAGTATTTACTAGTGGAGAAAAAATGGAACATAGGTGAAACTTTTGAAGAGAGGCTGCATGCACCGGTGACAGGAGGTCACAAAAAAAAACGAATTAGCATTGTTAGCACTGCAGTACTAACTTGCCTCTGTTAAGTGTGCATGAATCAACGACAAGAAGAATGACATCAATGCAATAGTTAAATGGTGACAAACCCTTGCTGACCAAAAATGACAGAAAGGCCCATACTACATTTTCCAAAACAGACCACTACGATCTCTATGACTTTTTGGAAAACAATCTCTGGACTGTCGAGACAAATATGAAACTTTTTGGAAGGTGCGTCTTCAGTTAGAAATGAGATAAAATTCACACTGCATATCAGAAAAAAAGCAATATACTGGCAAGACATGGTGGTAATGGTCTAGGGCTACCGCTTTAGGACCTGGATAACTGACTTTATTGATGGAACTATAAATTCTACTTAGCAGAAACCCTTCAGAGATTCTGACAGAAAATCTGCCATCAGTTTGCACAAAAGCACTTAGGTTTAGCAGCCAGGTAATAATCCAGAGCATACCAGAAAGTCTACCACTGAATAGCTAAAGATATATTAATTAAGGTTTTGAGGTGTCCTAGTCAGGATCTGAACTTAAGACTGATTGAGATTCTGTGATATAATCAGAAAGTGGCTGTTCCTGTTTTAAAACCCTCTGATAAGGGTGAGTTAAAGCATTTCTGACAGGAAGCTTAAGCCAAAATTACTGTGATTGAAGAAGCAAAGCATGAAAAGTGCACAACCATATCATATAAACTGTGCATCATTGCTAGATTTAGGGAAAAAGCTTTGCTGCAATGGGCAGCAGCTTATGTCCCGCGGTCTCGGCTACTGGTTATGTAAGAAGGCTATATGTAGCAGGAGGCTAATCCGGTGCCTTGATCTTAATGCCAATTATCAGATCATGGTGACGTTCCTGAAATGAAGGCACTATATACATGAGCTGGATATGGTTCATGTTCTAAGGTTCTTAAAGCCAGACAAGGTGTCTCCAGAATAAATGTGTAAATGGAAAAGTTTCAGATATATGTTGAGAAACAGTGCGGCTATTGCACAAGTTAGACTTAAGCTAGTAGTTTGTCAGAGGCTGTGTGACAACACATGCCCAGGCAGCCACATCCCTGAGCATTATTGCAGCACATTATTAATGTAGAATTTACCTGGAGGCGCACATAGTGTTGTGGTTTACAGGCAGATCCTTGGCATTCAGATCAGTCGCAGAGTAAGTTGCAGCATGTTGAAGATTGCCCGTTTCGGTTTATTTCACCCTGCAATGTGTTTACATTCCAGCGGTAGACAAAACTATTTTATTTTTTATTACTACACTATAAAACTTCTATGTTGGAAATACAAGCCCTTTCCTAGAAAATCCTACTCTAAGAACAATTTGTGAGGTACACAGATAATATGTAGCAATAACGTAAAACAAAGAAAACAACTGTGAGTAGAGACGTTTTTACACAGTCTTGAAAAAGTATGATTTTTCCACGTTTTGTTATAGTATGACCACATTATAGTCATACATGGTATTTAGGTTTAATGTCAGACCAGCACAAAGTGGATCATGCTAGTAAAGTGGAACGGAAATGAGCCACACTTTTTACAGTTTATTATTATCATAAATTAACCTTTTAAAAGGGTTTCATGCATATTTACCCAGCTCTAATCACACTAACAGGTCTGACTAATCAGTCCTATCAGTGGTATGATGACTCAATCAGTCCATCACATCAAAAGAGTTTGTTGCAACTTCAAAACCACCAAATCTACCTATAGACCAGACAGGTCAGAGATATGGTCGAGGAGAATTTTAAAGCAGGGTTAGGTAAAACCACATTATAGTGATGAACACATTAGGAAGCATTGTTCCACCCATCTTCTAAACTGAGCTTGACAAAGAGACCTACCATGGGTGTTCACAGAAACTAACAGGCTGGACAAAAAGAGCAGTAAATGACGGGTAATTCTGGAGAAGCGGCAGTGATCTACAGCTCAGGGGAGACTTTGATGAAAGAACAACTAACAGTCATCACTCCAAAGCCTTTATGGAAGAGTGGCAACCCTAAACATTTACCCAGAGCTACAAGGGGGTGGGTTAGATCAAAGCAGAATGGCCCAGTCAAAGTCCATTTCTAAATTCAATCAATAATCTGTGGCAAAACTTGATAATTGACAGTCATCCAATCTGATTGAGTTTAAGGTATTTTGTAAAAAAGATTGGGCAAAAATGTCAGTCTCTAGATATGCAAAATTGTAGCGGCACAACCCAAAAGACTTTCACTTGTACCTGCTGTACAAAATATTGACCAGCATGACGATATGTGTTTTCATAAAATATCTGAAAATATTTATAATTTTCCTTCCACTTTACAGTCATGTTCAGCTTTTTTGCTGATAGTAAACTCATATAAAATCTCCTAACATTAAACGAAAGGTTGCGATTTTAATAGTAAAAATATAAAAAGCAATGCAATTTATTTATACACGGATTGTTCTGGAATATTTCGACATTAAATGTGAGAATCTGATCAGCAGTAATACTAATCTAGTGCTACATGTTTGTATGCGTCAAATAATAATAAAAAAATGTTACTCAGTTAACAAAAAACCAACAAGAAAATGGGAGAAAAGACCCAACTGAGGGTATCTGCCTGAATCCAGGGCTGGAGTACATTGTTATAAAGCACTGCAGTGGCATGCTTTAGGAAACCACAGGCACTCCTATATTTAAATGTTCTACCTCCATGTTTTCAGCATGCTCATTAGTTGTGTTTTAGAGTGTGCGTGCTGAACAGCATGTAAGGAAAGGAAGTTTTTCTTCCGTATTCGGTCATGCTGGTTGAACAGTGGAAACAGGCAGTGAGTGCACTTAGTTTCAGAGCCAAATCAAAGTCACGATAAATTGCATACAAATTTTTTTTGTTTTTTTTGTTTTTTTAAATTAAGAATTGTCACTCGCTTTAATCAAAACTACAGTAACAGGATGGTCTTTGAAATAAAAACCATAATTTGCATGTATCTTGCACTGTCCTGCTAGGTGCAAGTAAATAGGAAGATGACTGATGGGGGGCAAAAAATTCCCTAAAGATGGCAGTTTTATTTTACATTTTGTTTGCATAAACATCCGTAGCATTTGAAGGGAAGTTCATTTGCAAATGTTTGCAGTGAACAAAAGAACATCCCTTTCTTGACTACAAGAAAGTGCTGCATTGAAGGTGCCCAGCATTTAATGGTAGTTTTAGGCAACAACATATGAGGGTATTTCTTTCCAGCTATTTTCCTGTTTCGTCCTATAGTCCTCTTGTATTCCTCGTTTTATAAGTCATTTGAAAAACAAAGGTTTAGAAACACAGAGTAGAAACGAAGACATCTGCCCATAGCTAGGCAGATGTGGGAAGTCTAGACACTTGCGGGTAATGGCAATCCAGCCTTCTGCTGTTATAGAGCCCTAGCTCAGGTTATGCAATCAGTTACGCTGCCTGTACCAGCTGGTAGAGGTAGTCAGAAACTGAGAGAATGTGTGTGGGTGTCTGTTTTTAAATCTTTAGTTGGAGAGTCAACAAGAGTTTTTTTTTTTCTCATTTGCTTTCCTTTATTCAGTTTTTCTCCTCCTTGCCCTCTGTATTAGGTTGAATGTTAACAGCTCTCGCTGCACAAATGGTTTTTGAGTAAATGTTTGACATCTTCCCTCTGTAGTAAGGTATCAAGTATTTGATGTTTTTTCTTCTGTTATAATTAGTGTTCACTTGAGCCATATCTTCTCTTGTAGTTTTTTGTTGTTCCTTTAGTAAATACTATTACAGCATGCTGAGTTTTCATGTCAGTCAGAATGTGCCAGCAGCAGACAAATGCCTCCACTGCAAACAGCATTTATTTCCTGTTCCATCGCGAATATTATGGGTCAAGTGTTTGGTCAGGTGCCCGTATCAGCCAGTCTGCCATGCTCACCTGTCTTTGTTTGTGTTTTTTGCTCAATCCCACAGCAAAGGCTTTGTGGTGCCACGATGAAGAAGGTTGGGGAAGCTGTTCTGCTGTGGCTGTTGATATTTATCCAGATTGCAGCAGGAGAGGGTAAGTTCGCCATTGGATTTGCTCTTAGATTAACCCCAGCTTCTAAACACCTTCCATGGATTCAAGGCTTTTTAAGTTATGTATAAGCAGAATACGAACCAATTCAGAATCTGCTTTTCATAGTTTCAGAATCCGTATTCACAACTGTAAAATGCAATGTTCTTTTGATACTATTTTTTTTCCGAAGCCTGTTAACGAAATATATTTTCCAGCAGGTAATGTGTTTGTGTTCAGTTGCTCCTGCACTTCTTTGTGTAGGAGGAATTAATGACCCTAATGAACCCAGCTCATTAGTTAAATCTGATTGGAACTTCTGTATCCAAAAATAATATCTGTATGTTTTCAGCATGTTCATTTTGTTAAATTAGTATTCATTTGACAAAAAGATCACTCCTGTTCTTGCCTTATGTATGTGTTTTACTTAGTTCAGTTTATTTATTTTACACCCATTCACAGCAAATTATTGCAAGTCATTTTACAAGACAAACAGATCCGATCCAGAAATTTATAATCAAATCAATCCAATGCAATCCGGTCTCATAAACAAATTGAAATTCAATTACGTTGTTTTTCAAAATAATGAGCGAGTGTGTGTCAACGGGCAATGGTTGATTGAATCGAATCATCCCTCATTCTTACCATGGAAACACCTTTTAGCAACCTACTGGAAAGGACAAAGCAAATGTATAAATAACTCTTAAATATTGATCAAAGAGTACTTTCAATATTAAAGACAGGGTTCCTACACAGTCTGGAAAAGTCCAGTTAAAAGTGAAATTTCAGTTAATCCATCCTTCCTGATCAGAGCTATTAGTATCAGCAGTTTAAGAGGGAAACGCGACTAAAAAGATGAGTATACATTTTGCCCAAGAAAACTTTTCAGGAAAATCTTTTCTCAGTTTTTAAATACAGAAAAGAACAAGAAGGAGGCTATAGATGACTAAAATAAGATCCAGAAATTTTTTCATCTATCTGTGAATCTGTTAAAATCTGTTAATTCCCTTTTTTTGTGTTTTTAATTATCGCAAAGGGAGAAAGTCAGGTGTTTGTATTCAGCTAGACTTAAACAGACTTTCAGCAGTTTCTGCTAATGAGTGAAGACATCTGAGATGTTCCTTAAGGTTGACTGGCTGTTGAAACAAGAAACAGGACCCAACACTGAATAATTAACTTGTTATAAATAACTGCTCATAAATTACATTAATGACCATTATTTTTTTTTCGCAAATGAATTTATTTGTGTTTTTTGTCTTTAGGATACAGCCCACCAGGGAAACCAACAAATATCAGTTGTCGCTCTCCAGAAAAAGAGACCTTCACCTGCTGGTGGAAGCCAGGTTCTGATGGCGGGCTTCCAACCACCTACGCCTTGTACTACCGCAAAGAAGGGTAAGTTGCTTCCTGGGAGGGTAACTAGATCTAGTGATATTAATAAACCTCCAGATATCTCATGAAGTCTGTCTCGATCCTGTTACCGTCAGCATGTGTCCTTGTCTAATGAATTGTTAATATTTGTATGCACTGTGTTTATGGTGGCATGTGCTAAAGGCTTGACACCCTGTTGTGTCTATGCTTGAGACATTTAATGAAAAAACAAACAAACAAGAAAAACAAAACAAAGTAGTTGATTTTGACCAGTTGTGTTGATGGAGTTGACCAATAAGAACGTCTTACTCTATTAACTACTGAAAAAGGCTCCAACTCTTTTAAAGTTGATTGTGTAACAACGTTTTGGATAGACAAAAAGAGACAAAATACAAATTATTTTTGTACTGTTCACTTGGGCCATATCTTTGTGATACTGTGAAAGTACTGACTAATCACTGCTAATGAGAGGTTTGCCTTCTATCCAGACCTTCCTGTTGGTATTAATCTGACGGGTTATTGCGTGTTTTTATCCTCTCCTGATTTGCCTTAGTTCAAATTTCAAGGCGCTGTGATCAAACTGTAAAAGATTATCCTTCCCCCCACAGACATTTTTCAAAACACAATGGAACCTTTGTTCACCAAGTGAAGCATTTTCAAACTACCAAACTTGTTGGTATGATTGAGGTTATTTTTCCACAGCTTGTTAGAATAGTACACTGGAAATTAGCTTTAATACTGCCCTGACTACTCTTCTCAATTTAAATGGGTTGGACAAGTCCAAGTGTGAACAGGGACTGCTTTCCACTTCTGTTCTTGTTCCAACTGGTTTGCTCTGTAGAGCAGAATTAAAAGCAGAACATCCTTTAAGTGTAATGCACCCTTTATCTTGAACGCCTGTCTTTTTCTTTCTTTTTCCAAAAAGTCTGCCATGAAGTAGGACTCTGTTGTGTTTTTATTCTATCACTTCACAGATGTGGGTAAAACTGATGCAGTAGGATTCTTTGCCGTCTAATGGAATTTTGCTCATCATGTTTCAATATTAAATGTAAATTACACAGTGAAAAGTGTACCACAGATGGCATTTTTTGGATCTGCTGTTGTTCAGCCGAGGAAAGTGGAGCAAAAAGGTGTAGAAAAGTAAAAGTGAAACCTTTTTAGAAGAGACCTGTTTAATCATATCAAGACTGAGATGTTCCACTCACTGGTATGCAAGAGCTTGGACAAGTTTGATCATAACTTTTCTTTTTATGTATGAAGAAAAGTCATAAACTTTTCTTTTTATCTATAAAGAAAAGTAGTGTAGTAGGGAAAGACTACCAAAGTTAGAAAAACAAAATCAAATGTGACATTTTCGTAAGAGTTCCATGTCTTTTAAATATTTTTTAAATACTCAATAATGAGGATTAGCAATAGCAGATTTGACAATATGTGTACTCTGTTGTGTAATTATTTTGTAGCCTCCTAGGAATCTTTCTGGTTATACTTTGAATATTAGCATTTGGTTCTTGTTCAAAAGGCTTTTTTCACATTTAATTGCATTGACTGCTCTTATCTTTTACAGCCTTTTTACAGGATTGCAAATATGTTAGAATTATGAGATGTTTTAAACAATGCGGATTGTCTATAATAAACATTCCTGATCGTTAACATATTTATGTCGCTCTTGTTAATTTCCATTTCATAAATTATGATGATTTTTAGTGTACCCATGAGCCACCCTCATCCAAATAGGTTAAATATGTGGTAAGAAAGCAAAGAAAAAACTTAATGGGAGATTTTTGAAAGGAACCAATTAATTTTTTCAGAGATCAAAAGATAGTGTTTCTTACTCTGTTTGTGGCTTGACCTCATGACCTTGTGAATTTTCAAATGCACACAGAGATACTATTGTGCAAGTTCCTATTTAATAACAGTACATACATGTTTGGAGCAGATAGAGAAAGGCTTAGGAATGCACATCATTTTCATTCCTTTCTGACATGTGGATTTTAAGAAGAAATGGTACATGTGTGTGCATGTTTCTGAGCGAGATCTAGCGATGCGACTCTGTTCTAATCTAAATCACTTTTTTTTTTTTTTGTATTTTCAGGTGCGCAAAATAACTGCTTTTGGCTTCTTTGAGTTTTACTTTAAAGGGTATCTGTTTCTAGCAGTGTTTGCTCTAAGACATTTGGATCATTCAGTGTTTGTGTTCACCCAGGATAATACAGAGCTTTGCAGTGTTAATCATACCCCTGCGACTTCTTTGGCATTCTTTCACATTTCAACTTAACGCTTTAATGTATCTTACAATGATTTGATATGATAGACTAACACAAAATATTGCATAGCTTGGAGACATGTTGTTGTTTTATTTTATTTTGTTTTTAAGATAAAAATCCCTAAAAGTCTTTTGGTGTATGTCTCTATCAGCTATGGACATATACAGAGTAAATTGTTCCAAGCACAACTGGATGTGAATGAGGATGCATTTCACCTGCTACCCTCTGTGTGAACCACAGAGTGGAAACCTCATAATGTGAATCACTGAGGACAGCAGACTGGTGTAAGAGGATAAAGATCGTAAAGGGTTATGTGGCACTGCCTGTTCCTGTTCCTGTGAAGGTGGAGTTTAAAACGTGAGTAGGGTTGATAAGGAGCCAACACAGATGTGGAAAAGGAGAGGATGCAGCGGATTAGTTTTTGTTTATAGCCTATTCCACTCAGCTGAGATACATGTCGATAAGACAAATAGAGACTGAAAAGCACAGGAAGTGAATGTTTGATAGCAGAAGTAAACTCTAATTCAGAAAAACAGTACTGATAGTTTCAAATGGACGGATATTTTAGTATTCATTGTGTCTGTAAACATGAAACTACAGTGAAGTTGATTTAGCTAAATATTACTACTTTAAATGTGTAGTTCAGAATTTCTGAAGTGATCTGCAGCTGGTAACTCCCCTTATTTATTATAAGCTCATATTAGGCTGGGTCCTGAGGCTAAACCAGGAGGGACCAACAACAAAGCAAACTTCTGGCATTAAAACAACTCCAGTCTTAAAAATATATTTTTCTGCAGGCACTCTGAACCTCTTAATGACATTCGTGATTTCATTGGAAGGTTATTTACAAAGGTGCTAATAGTTGATTACACAGCAAATAGAGGTAAGAAGCAGTGTGCCACCAGTGTCTTGTGTGAAATGCACACTGAGAACAAAACACATAAAGCATTTCCAGTCTGATAGTAAAAATGTTCTGGGGGATTAGTTCAATGGCACTACATAGATTTTTCCCACCCTATTAATAATCTTTTGTCCAGTTACTCTGACTGGAAAAGCTGTACTTGTTTTTTCTCAGTACATGTTTGATACAGTAAGCTCATTGGTGACATCTCTCCTCCTGAGAAAAATAATCCATAAAATAATGTTTTCAATAACTTCTGTAATGTTTTTTAGAGTTGGTTGTGTCAAGATGGTGAAAGTCTTGACCTTTCTCAGAGTAGTTATTAGTTTCAGCTTCAGCTAGGCCAACTAATCAGAATATGTATTAAATGAACACACCTAGCAAATTATCCACTACAGGTAAGATATTAACTGCTTCTAACCTTTTTAGATAACCTTACTTTAATAATTCAAGGCTATCTCTTTGAAGTGACAGTGCAGCTTCAAGATCCCGCTACCTTCAGCCAAGCTGTAGTGCAGCAGATAACGCCACAAATATTTAATGAACAAAAAAGTATCGTAGACCTCTCATTTATTTATTTGTTCATTTTAACACAGTCTCTTTGCTGAGTCAGGGTTTATCTCTTAAAGGAATTATATCATTTGACTATTGACAAGAAAGCAATTGTTTTGACAGAAATGCAGAGACTAGTTCCTCCTAATAGTCACTTTTCTGTTGAACTCAGTTTCTGCATGATTTTTGCAGAAATTCAGAAAGGAGAAATGAAATTCTAATAACACCTTCTGCGAGACCCTGGACCTCTGTGGTGAAATTTATGGCAGCTGTGGCTGAATTATGATTCAGGAAAGTGCTGTTACGTTTCACCACTTAGGATGACAGCTCTATTAGGAATGTCTGTTCTTCTGATACTTGTTAAATGCAGCCAGCAATACTAGAGACATGGCCTGAGACCTGAATGCACAAGTAGCATTTATTGGCATAATTTTTTAGTGGGTCAGAACACATCCTCCACTTAATGAGAAAACTGTCAAGTGTGTGGTTGTCCTAAGGAAGAGCAAGAACAATTAATGTGTCTTTTGTTGTTACAAATCATACTACATCAGAAAGGTTAATACAAAAATATCTTAGAGTGTACATTAATTAGATTCACTGACTATCACATAATTCACATAAGGGCTATAATTTAACTGGTGTAATTGAGTTTCCTTTACCAGCCGTCTGTCCACAAATTTGACTTCCTGCCTTCGGATGTTGCATTAATATTTCCCCCATGATGTTTTTTGTTTATGATGTAATATTTCTTATGACAGTCCTTCCTGCAGCAAAACATCTCAACAATATGAGCCTTTCACCTCTGTACTTCACAGTCTAATATGCTTCAATTTTAGTTTCATCTGACCATGTGATTTGTCTCTAAAAATTAAGGTCTCTCAGCTTCATCACAAAGTCTGCTGCTTCTGTTCTAGGGTGACACCAACAAGTTATTTGTTAATTTAGGATTCTTTCCATGCCATATTATTCATACTACTCATGTTACAGTAATATTTACCATTCACTTAAATAACGCACCCGCCTGTGATACAGCAGAGCACACCATTTTTCTCCAACTGACTGAAAAACTTGGTGAACATTTGCTAAATTAATTCAGACTATCGGACATATGTCAAGGCCCAACCGATGAATGGAAACCCACAGAGCTCAGCAACAGGCCATCTTCTACTCAATAACCATTTATGTAAGCTGGGTGAATTGCTTGAAGTGCATTTGATTTGCCTTGTCCATGCTGTGACTTTTAGCTGTTTAGCACAGCAGGAAATTCACAGCTGAATTACTTGTGTCCTTTGTACTCAAAAAAAGTGGTAGCCTTCTTTTAGTCAGCTGCCTGGTAGTACAAAGCAGCAGGTGGTGGAGGGGCAGTATTGTGATGCTCTACATCCTAAGAAAACTTCGGTCATTCTGACATTTTCTGACATCTCTAAAAAGACGTTAAGCTGTACGAACTGTCATATCAAATTTGGAATTTAAAATCTTTTTTTTATATATATCTTGAAACTGTATACATGCCCTAGTCTACTTCCACACCTCAGTATTGCTCAAACAGAAAATGGTTGTCATATTTTTTGCGTTCAATCTAAAAAGCCTTTCTTGAGAGATACAGTTGGTTGTAAACAAAACCTTTGATGATTATTTTTGTCTGTGTTTCAGATTTGTTTACAAGGAAATGTTGCTTACAAAAAACTACTTTATTGATGTCAGAGCAATTAAAGCTATGAAAGCTGCATAATCCATTATAAGTATATAGAATGAAATTTCAATGTGATATGCACGGTCTGGTGTTTATTTTCGGATGACAATAAACTTTCTATTAATTAATTTCCCAATTTATTCTTGAGTCTAATAAGTGTATACTTTATTATGTGGAAGATAAAAACACTCCATTTTTTAATTCAAGTGTAGCTTCATGTAAAACACACACAAGGAAGAGCTTGGGAATTTCATTCCAAAACTTTAAAACATGTGGTTCTTTTAGATTAGCAGCAAAGCACTTCCTTGTGAGTCGACGATTCCCCCCCTCAGTCAGTGGCAGCTGCTGCTACAGCAACAACAATATATTCCCATCAGTTCCATACCAATTCTCAAGGCTATACTCATTTACCCACCACGAGTCTAATTGGGTTTTGCCTGCAATGGTTGCTGAGGGTCCATTATATTATCAAAAGTATTATTTTCATAAGCAAAATACCCTACACACAAGGTAACATCACTACACAACAAGAGGATTGTTGAGTGTGCCAGAAAATTCGGAATGATTAGTAATTCTTTGAATTCATTAGTTGTCTATGTATCTCCTATTGTTGTAGTTAATGGTTCTTCCTCCTTCCAGTAAATCTGTTCATTATTGAAAAGAAAATAATTTCTCAATTCATCCTTGAATCATCCTCTCTTATCCTCTCAAAATACATATTTTTTAAATAGAAATTGTAGCGCAAAAAACACACCCTGTTCTTGGTATTTTACTGTACAGTGTCTGAAATCACGCAACTGCATGATGCTTTCCTTCTCCTCAACAGCTCTGAGAGGGTGTTTGAGTGTCCTGACTACAAAACGGCCGGCAAGAACTCTTGCTTCTTCAGCAAGAATGTGACGTCCATCTGGGTGAACTACAACATCACCGTTGTGGCTACCAACTCGATGGGAAGCACATTTTCCGATCCCGTTGACATAGATGTCATCTACATCGGTAAGGGGAAAGTGGCAAAGGTTCAGTGTGACAGCCCTAACACAACTCCTTGAGAGAATTTTAGTAGATAACATGTTTTTCGACAGAAGAGCACTCATGTTGTTTTATGTACTATGAAAAATCATAGTTGTTATATCTGGACTTTTGCTGTTGCAGACACTACAGCAAAATTCAAGTCTTTGGACTATTGCTGTTGCGGTGACACTTTTAAGCTATAGGCTGCCAGTCAGCTTTGGAAAATAATTTTATAATATAAATAAAAAGCAATCTGCTTCTTCTCTCCATCTTCTTCATTGCTAATATCACAACTTTTTTATAAAAAGTCTGACCTTTTCAGAGGTTTGAAAATTGTTCCCTTTTTCAAGTTGGTAATGGAAGAGACTTATGCCTGGCTTACCTGGAGTATATTCTATTTTGGATTTAGAGGATCTGTAAGTGCTCCACTTATCCTTTTCATTAGAATTTTACAATGATTGAATATCAGGCCTAATTAGTATCAGCGTCTTTCACTAACCTCAGCTCACAGTCTTGTCTATTATTGCAGTAGGTTTATAATTTGAAGTCTAAATAATTGTTCTTACACCCAGCTCAAAAATATATATCAGTGGTCAGACCTAAAATGTTCCTCAGTTGGAACTGTCCATATATTGGCACATCTGGAGTGAAATGCGCGTGATTATTCACTAAAAGCCTTTATGATTTCTTGTCATTCCTTATTGGGTCTCATCAGATCTAAGAAACACGTGTTCTCTTTCCCTCTCTCCCCAGTCAAGCCCAATGCTCCAGAAGAAGTGGTAGTGAATGTCACAGAGGACAAAGACTGGCCTTTTCTTGAAGTGTCTTGGAAACCCCCCAAAATGGCTGACACCCGCTCGGGTTGGATCACTCTCATCTACGAAGTCCGAATCAAGTTGGAAAATGAGAATAAATGGGAGGTGAGTAAACCGCTGCCGGTGAGATGGAATGGCCTGGTGGTTTGAGCATTTGTCTTTCAAATGTGAAACTTTGCATGTAGCTCCATGTCAGAGGACTCGCTGATATGTCACAAAGCCAGGGTTTGTGACATATCAAACCCCAATACCACAACTAAAATCCACATAGACAGCTACAATTTGCTGACCTGACTCATATGTACATGTGTTTCATTTCCAGGAGCTCTCTGCAGGCCAGAGGAAGATTCTTAAGATTTACAGCCTGAGGTCAGGTGGTACTTATGATGTTCAGGTTCGCTGTAAGCCTGATCATGGCTTTTGGAGTGAATGGAGCCCCTCAACCCGTGTCAAAGTTCCTGAATGTAAGTCCTTTACCCACAAATAACTGTACAACTGTCTAAATACAGTTGTACACTGTCAACTGTATTTAGAAGATAAAATCAGCTTTTTAAAATACATATTTTGCATTTTAGAAAAAAACAAAAAAACAATAATTTTGTTGGTCAAAAGTACAGCTGCAACAGCATATGCATCCTCATGTTACTTCCACTTCACAGTTATGAAACTTTGTGTTGGCCCATCCCAGTAAGTTAAAGTAAAACACACTGATGTTTGTGATTGTACCATTGCAGAACGTAGAAAGGCAATATATTCATGTAGGTCCCAGAAGCTTGACTCTGGGACCTATCAAGTCATTATTTCAGGTTTCACAGCATCTAACTGTCATCGTGAACATAGACTATTTTTTAGGAAGAAACAAAAACTTAAACTTAGAGGAATGCATGTTTCACTATTCTGTGGTCAGAGTGGATTTAACCTTTCCACCTGGTTTTTGTGTGGATTCAATAAGAAATGTGTTGATTAGTAATATAGAGAGCTGTGGGAGGATTTGTTTTTAATGCCATGCTCCCATTTTGCAACCCATAAGTCCTCACAGACACAAGCAAGTGTTTACCTATAAGGAAAACTGAATTATTATGTGCTTAATACACATTTTTCCACTGTGTGCCAGTGGAAAAATGAGCCTTGTGGCATGAAAGTGACTTGGGAGAGAAGAGAAGAAAATGCTACATTATTACAATCATTTATATGTTCTAAGACTGTCGTTATTGTTCTGTTTCATTCAGATTTACCACAGGAAAGGTCAATGTGGATCCTTATTGTGGTCTTTGCTGCCTTCATCCTCTTCATCTTTATTTGGATGATATACATGAACTTCCATAGGTAAGGGTAAACACATTTACATCTAGTCACATTTACATATTATATATATATATATATATATATAAATAAAATGTTGATTATTACCTTTCTAACTTCTTGTGCATGCAGTGTGAAGCATTACTTTCTGCCACCAGTGCCAGGACCTAAGATCAAGGGAATTGACAAACAGCTTCTCAAGGTAAACCAGAGCTTTTTGACTGAAGATGTGCTGAATGCTAAATAATACATGTTAAAGTAGCTATTTGAATCATGACATCTTTGTAACCAGATACTTTTTTACGTGCAGAGTGGCAAATCTGAGGACATCTTCAGCTCACTGGTGGTGTCTGATTTTCCCCCAACCACATCCAACTATGAGGATTTTCTTGTGCAATACTTAGAGGTGTATGTCCCTGAGGAGCGTGAACTAATCATGGGTGAAGGCAAA
Source organism: Girardinus metallicus (assembly GCA_903067095.1). Classification (NCBI taxonomy): domain Eukaryota; kingdom Metazoa; phylum Chordata; class Actinopteri; order Cyprinodontiformes; family Poeciliidae; genus Girardinus; species Girardinus metallicus. The sequence goes on along the minus strand of CAEGAE010019719.1, from coordinate 1,369 downwards.
GATCTTCAAGACGATAGCTTCAAAACTGAAAACTCCACATGTGACAATGATTCTGGCCGGGGCAGCTGTGACAGCCACACACTGCTTATCGATAAGGGCAGAGGTGACAAAGAAGATGGGCAGCAGTCAGATCAGGAGGGTAGTCAGGCTGAGGCTGACACAAAAAGTCATGAGGAAGCCCTGGAGGAGGAACTCCTGGCATGTTCTGATGAAAATGTGCAGATCCCAAATACTTCCAATGAGAAGGAGAAGGTGAAGAGCTGGCCTTCTTTGTTTTCTCCACTTCCCCAGTACAGTCTCAGCCCAGTGAATCGACCAAACCCACCTAAGATGGGGAAACAACACTGTCTTTCTGACAACCTCTTCACCCCAAACTCCTTGTCATCTTACTTCACTCAGCCTGGTCCCAGCACCACAAAAGGCTTTAGATCAAATTACTGGGAGTGTAGCTTTGACCACAAGCAATCTCATCCACTCCATCCCCAGACAGCAGCCCATGAGCATCTCCAGGCCCAGAATGACCTCAATACAGCACATGTCGACTACCTGGGAGCGCCATTGGATGTTCATGCGCTGAATGTCAGGCCCACCGAGTATGTCGAAGTCCAGAGGGTCAGTGACGAGGACATGGTTCTTCTTCATCCCGTTACCCCCAGCCAGGAAAACAGCTGTACCGTAAGCCACCAAACAGAGGACTACAGCAGAGTGAGGATGGTGAACAATGATAATGGGTTACTACTTCTTCAGAGAGATGCTATTGAGGAAGAGAAGAATATGTGCCCTTATGAAGAAGAAATGATAAGCAGAGCAATGTCGACTGGCTGCAGAGCATCCATCACTCCCACTTTGCAGAACTCTGCGACTGGCATTAACACCGCCTTGCCAATTCTTGATGAAAGGGCAGCCAGTGGTTACGTCGACACCGCCACCATGTTTGGCCTGCCCACTTACTAGGTGCTTTGGATATCAATCTGGCAGCTGCTATACATTGTACACGTTAAGCAGCAGGAACTGAAAAAAGGAGAAAAACCACACCGACAATGATTGCATCTTTCCAAAATTGGTTGCAAAGACAATTTTGCTTTAATGGAAATATATTTTTTTCCTTTTCCTGTCAAGGTGAAACACTGATATTTAAGAGCCACAATTTTTCAGATGATTAAACAGTGTAATCGTCATTCAGACTAATTAAGAATAAAATTTATATTAATTTATGAGGTACTACATGCTTCTATTTTGATTCTACGTGTTCTGTGTTTCTATGTTGATTATACTTCAAGCTGTTATTTTACCTCTAAAATATATTGTAAGGCTGCTTGTTGTATGTTGTACATATATATATATATATATATATATATATATATATATA
>CAEGAE010019718.1:0-65337 GCA_903067095.1 Girardinus metallicus | reverse complement strand
AAATTTTGCTCACCTGTTGATGTTTTGGTCGATGCAGAGCTCAGTACAGTCTGGTTTGCACTCAGTGCTTCAACAGTAAAGGTGTAGGCTACACCTTGGGACAGGGAACTGATGGAGCCCATCACCGTATTTGGACCAAACATGACAAAAGCGATGGGATTGTTTGGTGAGCTTGACAGGGCAGCAGATACTTTGTATGAAGCGGCTCCGGAGTAACCGCTCCATCTGAGAATCACGGTCTTGGATGTGGTGGAGAACACAGACACCTGGATGCCTGATGAGAAAAATAACACACATTATTTTGTGTTTGGTCTGATAAAAGATTTAAAAAATCCATTATTATCCCAATAGGACAACAAACAGTACCTGATTGTGCTGCTGCCTGCAAATTTATAGGAGGGGAAAAAAAATATGCCATTAATATTTTTTTCCTAAGTTAAAAAGAAGGGTACCACTTAATAATAAGGCTCCCCTTGTGGATAATAATTAGTTTATAGATAGAACTAGCTAATACACAACTCTGCTAAACAATTAATAAATAATAACTGTTTATTATGTATTAATCAAAGGTGAGAAGGCTACAAAATTAAGTTCACAAATGCTAATTGTGTTCATAAGGTCTAGTGTAACAACTCTGGATGAAATAAATAGGTGAACAGACTTTGGTTCACTATTTGACAAGAACCCGGTAGATTTTGTCTCCTTCTCACCCTTAATATATAATAAACAATTATTAATGATTTAGAAAGAGTTCAGAGATAAATAAATAACATATTTATTAGCCACCCATAAGTAAAGCCTTATTGTAAAGTGGTAACAAGAGGAATCTGTAGCTAATTAGTAAAATTGCTTCACATTACCGGTGAATATATGTTCAGAAAGACCAAAAACACCAGCCACTTCGTAACGCCCATTCTTGATTTGTGTCTTGAAGCTCTCCCTTTTCACCTTATGCCTCTTTTTGATTCAGCCACACTCCTCTCTGATATCTTCAATTGTTCCTCAAAATATAAAGTGTTTGTTCTTATTAATACATCTGGATTCAGCTCCTCCCTCTGTGAGGCAAAGGTCCAATCATAACAAAGTACAGCGGCCTGCCAGGCGGAGCTCGGCCCTGGTGATGGCCTGGGCTGGGGTTGCTAGGTGATGGCCTGGGCTGGGGTTGCTAGGTGATGGCCTGGGCTGGGGTTGCTAAGTAACGGCGGGTGACCATGCAGTTGCTCTGGGTCTAAAGGACAGCCATCAGTTGTGACTTTTATGTACACTGCAGAAAGAAAGTAACTTTTCAGAAATGTAGGAGCTTTTTCCATATTATAAGTGAAATGTATTCACTTACAATGTTTAAAGGTGATAGATTTCATTGTAGCTTGAAGGTCTAGATCCATTGTATTCGCACAAGAAAATGGACTCAGTTCTTCTTTATGTTTTGCTTACAAAAGTCAGAATTTTCTTTAAAAGAAACCTCAATAAGCAGATAAATTAAATAATAGTGAATAATTAGATCAATCAACATATAACGCATATTGTGTATTGTTGCTAATTGTTATAATATTCTATAATATAATAATATTAAATCTAATCATTGATAATTGTTTTTCTAAGTGCCATTATTATGCATTTACTATAAAACAAAGTAAAAAAAATTGTCAAGACACTGCATGGTGAAACAGTTATTTGCTTTGCTACTTGCTTTTTGTTGGAAACATTTATTTTCTATAATTGCTTACAATTATTTCCTTATGCTTACAATTGTGCATAAGGAATTATTGGAATATATTGGGTTTATTATTATATTATGTAAATAAATATACGAATGTATAATATTAATAATTATTGTTATTAATATTCTTTTATTTTTATTTCTTAAATCCTTTCGTTTTAGAATCTTCAATTTATTCTTTAATATTTGATATTTTAGAAAATACCTTTATTAGTATTTGTAATAGTTTTCTTATCAGTATTTTCACAAAATATTAATTTTCTCATTACGTAAGTAGATGTTTATTTATTTATTTACTTTCTTATCTGCCTATCTATCAGAAGCGTAAAGAATATAAAAGGGCGTCTGTAGTTTTGTTTCCCTTCAGGTTCAATTTAAAAAAACTACAGAATCACCCCGTCGCGCCCTTTGTGACGCAATCTATCGTGCGTCTAACCGACCGGAAAAAGAGGCGCAATAGTGGAAAAAAAAAAAAAAGGAAAACAAGATGGCAGCAGTCTCGGATCACGGGCTTAAGCGAATAGTTTGGAAAAGTAAGTTTCTCTACTGTTTTTACGCATTTATACTTTACGTAGACTTGACTCGATATTTGTGCTGAATAATTTTCCGACTTTTGTCTAAAAGCAGCGGCCGTAAAGTCATTTTGTATGTCGCCTGGAGCCCCACCTTATTCCCTGAGAAAAACCACGATTGACTGAAACAAACTTGCTGTCACCTTCACACGTTTGCTCCGATTAAAGACAGCAAAGCAAGATGGCTGAGATTAGCGAGTTTATCTATCAAACTTTTGTAGGCACTTGGAAAAGCAATGTTTGTTGGATATAAATGTCTGGCAGCGTTGAAGTGATCATTTCCTTTTCTCCTCCTAACTTCCCGTAAAGTTGAATGAATATCCAATCAATATCGGTTAATAATGGAGCTTGATGGAGCAGGCTTTGTTGTAATCAATCAATCAAATTTTACTTGCGTAGCACATTTCAGCAACAAGGCATTTCAAAGTGCTTTACATAAAAACACAAAGTCGGTCGATCTGTTTACATAGTACCATTGTTTGGAGAATCTGAAGGGCTTTACGCATTAAAAGAACAAAAAACTTTACTTTGAAAAGCACGATCTAATGTTAAAATGCATTCAGTTTAGTGACAGAAGGAAAGTTTTTGATTGAGCAAGGTGACGGGCAAATTAAACAATTCAGAGTCACACAAAGGTAAGTAAAATATATAAAAACAGAATAGGACACCGTATAAAAAAAAGGGCAAATGAACAGTAACAAAAATAAACTGTAGGTATTAAAAATATTAATTAAAAAGAAATATGCAACTGAGTAGGATGAAGTTTTTAACATTACAAAATACATATTTTAGATTAGATAAAGGCCAAATTATTTGTTTAGGTCATAACTGTTGATTGTGCATAATATTGCCACACTGGAGCTGTGCACTCAGCATGTTGGCTTTTGACTTTACTTTTGGTTTTGTGTGATAACTGATATTCTGTGTCTCTGCAGGAATAAAAGACACAATAATTGCAGACTGCAAAAAATCTGAAGTATGGAAGGTAATAACAGAAAATTTCCATCTGTTATGACTCAAAACAAACTTTTAGACTTGACTGTGCAACAGTAATTTAGGCCAGAGTTGGTATTTACTGGTTGTTTTGAATTTCTGTCCACAGATTCTGATTTTAGACCCATTCACCACCAAGCTTCTCTCATCGTGCTGCAAAATGTCTGACCTGATGGAGGAGAGGATAACAAGTAGGTCATGAGATTTGCATTAAGACTTTGTTGTCCAGGAGATAATTCGTTAAGATTATGAATTAAGAGTTGGCTAGGCCCGAATGTAAGGTATTAACATGGCACATTTTCAGCAACAAGGCAATTCAAAGTGCTTTACATGAGTTAGAGGAAATCAAAAGAAAAACAAAAAGTACTCCACAATTTATGAACTTCGGGGTTTCCCCCAGAAAGCCTGCTGAGCCCGGTGCTCAGGCCGCTAGGGAAGTCATCCAGCCGCCCGCCGTGTTTTTGAGTTAAAAATGTTTGAAGTTGACAGGAAATTTAAAAATATTATTTAATAGTTATGCTTTTTTGGAAGACTTGAAGATGAATACCTTTTAATGATTAAGGCAGTCATAAAAAAACAACAACAAAAAACTAATAAATTAACAATGCTAAGCCTGGTGGGGGCACAGGTAAAACCGGACCCGCCAGGCTTATAATACACTGAGGGAAACCCTGAAGTAATAGGAGTTTCTCTGGATTCTAAGTTTGTTCTAATTCCTGGTCTCGGTTGCTAGTTAAGTACAAGTACTCCATAATTTATAAGCTAGAAGGAGTTTCTCTGGATGCTAATCTAAAAAGTAAATATTGGCCTAAAGTAATGAGTATGCCACAATTTCTAAAAACATTAATATCTCCACGATTTGTAAAAGGAAAAAAACTAAACAGTACCAGAGAGGGCAAAGAGAGGCAACATTCATAAAGCAAGATAAGGCAGAAACATGGAGCCAGCGAAAGGCTGTGACGATCACGGAGATGATCTGTTTGCTGCGTATGTGTATACATGCGACCATGAACCGTGCAGCTCAGGCAACAGTCTGATACGATGACCGTATCTAAGAGCAAGTCCTTGGGAGCGCTCAGCTCCACCGCTGCATGGGAAACAGGAGGGAGTGACGTGGGAAGGAGCGTTATGTTTACAAATCTTCCAGGAGATTTGAGATAGGCCGACACAGGGGAGCCAGTTCAGATACAGAATGCTTTAGGTCGGGTAGATTTTAAATTTCAATCTCCCCTAAAGTCTGTTCATTCCAGCCATCTGAATTAATGTGGTCGTTCCCGCCGGGCTGAACTAGCAACTTCTCCAAAATCGATTCCATCCCGCTAGTGAGTCTTAGGGTCCGCAGCTGGCCTGCGAGTCTCGGCACGTTGTGCCTCTGTCCCAGAGTATGTCAGTCTGAGCGTTCGCCAGTCGGCATAATCCATCACAGATTTGTCGATATGCCAGGTATCCGCAAGCTCCAAACAGCAGAAACCCTGTTCTCATGAATGAATCTAGGGTTTGTCCTGCCGGGTGTGTCCCCGCGGGACAAGTGGGCTCTCCTGTATCCAGTCTTCTCGTAGAGAAAATTTGATCAATTGCACTGAGAGACTGGTTAACCAAATCCATAATTTGTAGATTCAGAGGATGTGCAAAGAAAGGCTCTGGAAAAGCAGCACAAGAACAGAGCAAGCAGGGCCAAAACTGATCTAAAAAACTCTTTTCGATCTAGCTGTTGTTTAGATCCAAAACTGTTGTAAATTAAGGTTAGTGACGGAGCAGAGAAAAAACCTTCCGCCTTCACCAAGAGCTGGAGAGAAAACCTGTTAAACTATTAATAAATAGCTGTGTCTGCATTCAATAAGTTTTTAAAGTGAAACAAAACTGAATTTCTTTTCACGTTGATCACTCCCTCCGAGAATTTGCATGACAAAAAAAATAATCTGTTGACTTTTATTGCAGAATCGCAAAAAGCTGGAGGAACTGATTGGTATAATTTGCCAGTATGCAGATAAAATTGCTTTGATTTGATTGATAAAATAATATTTTACCATGTAGCAGTTATCTTGAAGGTTTCCACTCCCGTGGAGTCTAGAGGGCCACATGAGAAGCTGTGGCGGTGCAGATTTGGCCCCCGCGCCTTGAGTTTGAAACACATGTTGTTGTTTGATGCGTTTTTCTGACGTTAACGTCTTCTCTGTTTAGTTGTGGAGGATCTGTTCAAAAGCAGGGAGCCTGTTATTGAAATGAAGGCCATCTACTTCATGACACCAACCGCCAAGGTTTACCGTAATAACCCTAATATCACGGCATAAACTTTTATTATTCAAGAGTTTTGACTAAAAATGTCTTGTTTTCAGTGTGTGGAAGCCTTTATAGCTGACTTCAAGTCCAAACCTAAATACAAATCAGCGTATGTTTATTTTACAGACTGTAAGTAACCCACACGTTATATAAAAAGACGTTTCTGGATGTCAGGATTTAAGTTGACGGTTTTGTCTGGTTTCCACAGACTGTCCAGATGGCCTCTTCAACAAGATGAAGGAATCCTGTGCAAAGCACATACGGGTCTGCAAGGAAATAAACATTTCCTTCTTACCACAAGAAGCACAGGTAAATGGTTTCTGCTTACCTTTGTAATAATTTTTAATAATTGGTTCCTCTTTTTATTTTTAGGGGCTTCTTTTTCTTGAAAACATAGCAGGTTGCAGTGTTTTTAGATAACGCAGAGAAAGAGGCATTTTAATCCTCTGAGGGAAACTTTCATGGGTGTTGGTTCCTTAAAGTTATGATGTAACAATCTTGTGTGCTTCCTGCTTTTTAATAATGAAAGAAATGTCTCTGCATTTAGGTTTCCCGTCTGCTTTCTGTTACCATTTCTGTGTTTTAATCTGGTTTTAGAAATTAAAATGAATCAGAATGCTGTCAAAGTTTCTTTATCATAATTTAAAACGGCTTGCAGCTAAACTTTAGCTTCTTTAGGTGACTGGAAAAGTATCTGGCTGTTCATTCAGACAGCTGTATTAATGGGAAGTTGAGCAGAAGAAAAAATGTGATTTAAAAATAAAACCCCTTTCAAACAAAACCTATTCAACATTCGAGGATTATGGACTACAACTGTCGCATCTAGGGATGCATATTGCCGATTAGTGAGTTAATCTAAAGTCGATTGGTCTTATCGGTCGATAAAAGTGATAAGCGGCCATTTTCTTGAAAACATGAGTTTTCTATTGTGTCAGGAGCGTCTCTACCTTTTTCATAACATTCTGAATTTATAAAAAGCACATAATTATTTCTTTTTATTAGCTGCATTAAATGCTGACTGAATAAACAGAAAATGGTGGTTTTCTTACGTTATTGAACTAAGACGGATAAAAAGAGGGATTGTCATTAGATGTAATTAGACCTGTCATGATAACTAGTTTTACTGAACAATTTATTGTTCAATAAACAATAGCGTTGTCATGTTCAGACAATTCTCAATTAATATAATAATAATGATGACATTGGCATATTTATGCAAGTATGACCTCACAAAAAATAAAAAAAGCGTTAATTTTTAAACACTGCAAAACATTTTAAATACCCAAAATAAACTAAACAACAATTATTAAAAAAGAATTATGAAGTCTCTCTGACCGAAATTGCTGTAAAAAAAATATTAATAGTCCAGCTCCGGCAGGGAAAACAGGCAAAAGGGGCAGGTAGTGCAAATGAACTACTTCAAAAAGGCATCTCTTTAATAACTGTTGTCTAAATTAAAATTGCTGGGCTCAACTTAATTTATGATGCGATTAATTGATTTATTGCTTATTGTGACGAGCTTAGCAAAATTATCAAAATTATAGGACATAAACGACTGAATCTTTGTAACGAATCTAAAATAACGAGCTTCCCTTTTCCACATTTGAATATCTGAGAATATGAACATCTTTTCAGTGATATTCCACCTGATCCTCATTTGCTCCCGCGTGGTCTTCAGGTGTTCACATGTGACGATCCGGGGGCTTTCCGGAGAATCTACAGTCCTCACAGTCAGGACAAAAGCAAGACATTGGAGACTCTGGCGGACCAGCTCGTCACCCTGTGTGCCACGCTGAACGAATACCCGGGGGTCAGATACAAGAAGTGAGCAGAGAAGAGTCGGTTTCTCTGCTTAGGTTACAGCACATCTCAGCCCCTGAGCACAACTTCATCTTTTGTTGGGTTTCTTTCAAACGCGTCTCCAAACTGATGCCAGAAAGTTTCAGGCGAAGGTTCTAATGGATATCGCTTGTTTTGTTGTGAACGCTTCCCGCTAAAGGAATGTTTTCCGAGTTGCTACTGTCTATTGAAAAGTTTTAATCACTTCCAGGTCAGCAGGAAACATGAAAAGTATTTCAGTACTTTATGTTGTGGTCGTTTATGCTGAATCATAAATTCCATCTATTTAGTTTTTCTTTGGTCAATTAGAATAGTTTAGAACCAAAATCTGTAGTACATTTTTATAGTTGTTACTGTTTAGATCACTTTGATAACTTTTAGACCTTCCTATTAATATAGGTGATTAAGAGCACAGCAGGGGGTTGATGCCTTTAGTTTGGTAAATGTTTTGTGTGATGACGGTTTTGAACATCAGATTAAGTTCACTTTTGTTTTCATCTAAGTTATAAGAGATTTTTAGTTATTATTTTGTCTATATTTTTGCTGGAAATAAAGCGCATATATATATATTTTTTTAAACTATGAAGTCAGAAGTGCGATCAAGAACCAGACCACATGTTGGTCTGGTTCTTGACCCGACCGTTCTTGAAAAATGTTGGTTTTGAAACTTGGAACGCTGCGACACTTTATGTATTCCACATTCTGCAAGGATAAGAAAAGGATTTTCAAAGCAAAAAATACAATAAAATTCCTAAAAAATCTGTTAATTTCTACTGCCCTGCTGGAGTTGCCGTTACCTAGCAACGCCAGCTCCGCCCAGCCCCGTTACCTAGCAACTTAAGCAGAACGCCGCTACTTTGGTCAGCTGGTTTTACCGCTTTATGTGCTATAAAATGGCTGCTGGACAAGAGGAGTGTTTTGTTATTTCAAATGCCTTTTTTATATTGTTACTAAATCAGTTCTATTCTTGGAAAAAAAATACAATTTTTAGCAGCTAAACCATCTTTTGTGACAGTCTTAGAAATTGTCATGGTCGTGTACATAAACTTACTAAAAACATAGATAAGAATACCTTCAGATGGAAAAAAATCACCCTAGTTTATTTAAATTAGCTTAATTCTATGATATGAACTTATTTTCTGTTTACTTGAGCTGTAGTTGTGGCTTTGTCTGTTACAACTGTTTTAGTTATTGATCAGTCTATTCAAGTTCAAAAATACTTTCCTGATCCCAAACAATTACGTATTGTTGTTACTCATATTAATTCATATTGATGATTTTGACAATTAAAGGGATAAAAAAAATACACAGAAATACATTAAAAGATGCAAATAACCAAGTAATTTAGTTACTTTTTTAAAGAATAAAATTTTGTCGCCTGTCGAAGATATCTGATTGATTCTACGTATCAGCTAACGATTATTTTAGTGATTGATTGATTATTCTGAAGATTAATGGGATTTAAAATTGGCACATTCTTTATGTTTTTACTCTAGGCAATTAAGTCTTTTTTATACAATATTAGAAATATATTAAAAGATCCAATTAAACAAATAATTCAGTTCCTTTTTTTAAAAAAGAAAATAAAGATTTTACTGTCTGAAATGCAATACCAAATGATTCCTTTTGGTATTGCAAAACTTCACTTAAAAAAAAATTGGACACTGGCTTTGAGATTTATGTGATAGGAATTGATAAGTGCTTTTGGATTTTTTTTTAACGTTTTGAAAATAAGCTCAAACTGTTTCAGCAAAGTCTTAAGTGGCTGACTAATAACTTTTTATCTTGTTTACGTTTCGTACGCGACTCCTGCGTATAACAGTGTGCCTTGTATCTAGAGACAACAACATGATGAACGCCAAAACGCTAGCAGAGCTGGTGGACAACAAGCTGGCCAGGCACTACGAGTTGGACGACAATGGGAAGAAAAAGGTGAGACGTCTGCTGAACAGAGAAAAACAGAAACTAAGCCAGGCCTTCCTTGGCCTTTGGAGTGAATCTAAGTCTTGTTTTCCACGCCTATCTTTGTGGATTATAACATTTATTCCTTTGCCTAAAGCTGTATTTTTTCCCAGAAATTTGAAGATTACTAGCTCGGCGGTAAAACTTGCATCATTACCAAACATTAAACTGTTTTTACAAGTAAATCAGGTGCTTTGAAGGGGGAACTGCCATGCAAAAATTCACATTTTGCATATTTTTGTACTTCCATTTGGGTCTCAACTGCTTCTAAAAACAGCCTAAATGCTTAAAGGCAAACGAACAAAAATACTCAGCTGTTTTTTTGATAAAAAGTTAAAGTTTCAACAACCTCCAGATGAGCAAGTCACATTTTATGGGTGCCGCGGTGTTACCTAGCAACCCCAGCTGAGCCCAGCCTTGTTACCTAGCAACCCAAGTGGAACTGGGTTGCTAGGTAACCCAGTTCCACTAGCATGTTTGCACTGGAAAATGGCTGCTGGCTCCACTTGCTGCATTCCTGTTGGTTGTGGAGGAGGCTCTACTAAGGCTTTTCAAAGATGTACGGTTGTGTAATTGCATATCTGTTTATAGCCATTTTCACACACGAGTGTAGGCACTGAGGCAGAGCTGAGCAGATTGAAATCTGACTAAGAATGATTTTGTGTAAAATAACGTTTTGAATAGAGATATCCTAACCTGTTCAACAATGCATAACGGGTCACCTTTAATGGTTGACTTTCCCTCTGCTGGCAGGAGAAGACGCAGGCCCAGCTGCTGATAGTAGAAAGAGGTTTTGACCCCGTAAGCCCCATCCTCCATGAGCTCACCTACCAGGCCATGGCCTACGACCTCATTGATATCCAGAACGACACCTACAAGTAAACCTTTACCTAACTCCAGCTCCCAGCCACATCATTTCCTGACTCCCAGCTAAATGCAGTTGTATGGATGAACTTATTCAGGTACAAGTCCAAAGACGGCTCGGAGAAGCAGGCCCTGCTGAACGAGGACGACATGCTGTGGGTGAAGCTACGGCACAATCACATCGCCGAAGTTTCGGAGTAAGTCTCCCCAACGTTCAGCTTACTGGTAACATCATGATCTGGGTCTCCCTATTTATTTCTTTTCTTTGTTTTTGCCTTGTTATAGACGGATCCCTAAGATGGTGAAGGAAATATCCGCCAGCAAGAAACAGCCTGATGGGAAGGTAAAGAGCTGGAGCGCCTACCGACTATATAACCTCTCTGCTTGTTTTAATCTGAGGAATTACACACCTGGTAGTCTGGTAGATTCAGTGTGATTGGGGATAAAAATTACAACATTTGTTACATTTTCAATTGCTGTTCACTTTCACACTGCGCTGCGTCAAACTAAAACAGCCAATTGCAAAACCTGTTCCCCTCCTCGCCTGTGGGGACGCTGTGCCAAGACCCAGTACAGGAAACAACATAAAAACCTCTGAAGAAGACATGATTGAAACTTACTTCTTCATGACATGTAAACAAAAATGGAGCAGCGTCAGACTGTAGCAGTTGTAGGATTTCTCTTTCTCTGTCTTTGGTAAAAAACCTCGAGCCATTTCTGCTCTTAGTGCTAGACTAGCACGTTTGTTTTGGTTGTATTTACCCAGAATGCCCAGCGTTGTAGTCCGCTTGCTGCTTTTGGAGCGGTCTCTGGTCTGCTTGGCGTTCACATATGCATTCAAACCGTTAAAGAGTTCACTTCAACCGAACCGAGACCGAGATTTGTAGGCGGACTGGAGTTTGTGTTTTTGGTTTGCTTCAGTTTGATTCACGACTCCCCAAGCGAACCAAACTTTCTAAGTTAGAGTTATTTAACAGGGCTGGTGTAATTTGCTAATTGAAACTTTTATGTAATCCTTTCAGATCACAATAAGCAACTTGGCACAAATGATGAAGAAGATGCCCTCATTCCGAAAGCAGCTCACCGAGGTATGAGAACTTTATTTCATTCATGATGTAGTTGTAAATATAAAGGGCAAGTAATGATAAATGAATCTCAGAATAATAAATAAAAACTGTTGTTTTGATCCCAACTAGAAAACAATTCACCTGCAGTTGGCTGAGGATTGCATGAAGCATTTCGCAAACAATGTGGAGAAACTCTGCAAAGCTGAGCAGGTCTGTCTGGACTTATTGTGGTTGACTTTGAAATTATGCTAAATTGTTGCATTCTACACCCACTAATTGGTTCAAATAAATTTATTTTAACATTCCTAGATGTTTCAGATGTTTGTTTTTATGAAAGCAACAGGTACTTTGGCTACACAGACATTACTGCTGAATAGTTTTCTCTACTCAAACATTGGGTTTCCATGGTTTTAGGAAGATGCTATAATGTTCTAACATTTCTTCATGTATCATTTCAGTCCAGAGGAATATCAGACTGGGTGCAGATATGCAGGGGTAGAGTTTTTATAAAGCAGCAGTCTGTGCTTACAAGCTTTGTGTTGGAAGTATTCTGCAGAAACCCAAAGTTTCTGCAGAATACAGAGCGCCAATGCTAGCATGCTAATGTTAGCATTAGCGCTCTTCCTCTGTTTTGATATGACTCTTTGATAAGGAAGGATGATATAGTTTTTATCACAATGTTTTATATTACTATTGTGATAGCCATAAAAATTATGATTAAAAATGATATAACTTCTTTTTTAGGCACAGAATTCATAGCGTCACACAAAAAATGCTGCTTTTGAAAAACATTTCCACTTGAAACAAGCTTCTTCAGTCCTCCACATACCTACAGAAGTATGACTTATATCACTAACCTTAATACGGAGACTTCATTTGATCAAATTTACTGATATTTATTGATGCTGTCATGGAAAAATGTAGAGAAAATTAAAATGGAGAAGATAGAGAGAATTTTTTTGGGAAATTTATTGTGACAACAATCAATTAAAAATCTTTCATGATAAATGATTAAAGATACGATAAAGGCTCCACCCTACTTTTCAATCATTTGGTTTTGAAGGTTTTCTCGAGTAATTTAGTGTGAATTAAGTTTATACAAATATTTCTTCCACTTCATTAATTCATTTGTTTTTTAGATTTTCTTTTTTTTGTTAGCAGTTGTGAATATCGGAAATAAAAGTGGCCTATTAGTGAAAAATCCATAAGATTGAATGTAAATTAAATACGGGAAGTGGAAAGTGTCTAAAACTATACTAACAAGGTTTTTTGTTTTTTTTTCCTTCTAATTTAAATTTTTTTTATGATTGTATTTTTATTATCCTGTAGATTGCATAAAATTGAATTTTTTTTCTTGGTAGTATGTTTCAACAGACGTGTTTGACTTGGTTTTTTTGTTTCTGTTCCTGAATTTCGCCTGTGGCTTATGTGAAATTATGTTTCAAAATATTCTCTTACATTATACTTGTGTGGGAAATTACCCGGCCATTAAATGTCTTTCCTCATTTTAGATCTAGAACAGTTGTCCAGCAGGGTTTGTCAAACTCATTTTTGTTTTGGAAAATACAAAGATCATGAATGTTCTTAAAGGGTCGGTTGTGCCAGAATGTGGTGATAAAACCCACTAACAAACTTAAAATAATAACTACCTGTGTTAAATAGTAATCTGATGACTATTTAAATTAAATACTGAACATCTTTTCACACTATCAACCCCTACAGAATGCTGTAATTGTTTTATGAATTTTTGTAATCAGAATCACTCATTTTCTGGTGCTTATTGTAAATATTTGCAAAAAAATGTTGCAGGAATTGTGACTTTTTGTTACTCGCTCCATCAATCACATACTTAAACTTGACAGCAAGTAAGATTGAGGCAACTGTGGAGTAGAAGTAAGAAATACTGCCACCTGCAGGTTGGAGTTAGTATCACTTTAATCCAATGTCTTTTAACATTTTTGCACAAAACTAGAAATAAAGTCACAATGATAAATTGGCACAGGAAAATACAGTGAAATTCAAAAATACTTTATTGATCCAAAAGGAAAATTAAATAAATTAGGGAGGCATCGATATAAAAATGTGGACCTGATGAAAAGCTGATGTTAATGTTGCTGTTATGGCCAGTAACTGATATTTACCAATACTTTATATATTTCACTACTGTTTTGGCATTTTAGGATAAAAAAACATACCAGAAACAGACGGCAACAAGATAATAATAAATATTGGTTGTTCATATCGCCACAGTTTTATTTATTGGTTTGATACCAATATGTAAAAAAATGATAAATATTGGATGATACCAGTTTTGGTGCAGATATATTGTGCATCCCTAAAATAAGTAAATCATAGAATTGTGGAAAACTGGAGAGACTGATTGATGTAATTTGGCAGTAAACGGATAAAAACTGCTTTGATTTGACAAAATAATATTTTAATAAAATAATGATATTTTATCATGTCTCTGGTGTCCAGAGGACCACATAAGAAGCTACATCGTGCTGGATTTGGCCCATGCGCCTTCAGTTTTACACCTGTTGGATAGTTGTATTTTTAGGAAGTTAAATGTTTGTCTTTCTTGTGTAGGACCTCGCTGTCGGTTCTGACGTGGACGGGACAAAGGTGAAAGACCCGATGAGGACTCTGCTGCCGGTGCTGCTCAACCCCTTCAGCAAACATGACAAGATCAGAGCCGTGCTGCTCTACATCTTCAGCCTGAGCGGTAAAACAGTCATATCACCCTGCAAACCCAGCCTCCATTGACTGCAATGAGTTAATACAGCACTGCTTGCTTTGTAAAACTAAGTGAAATGTTGAATCGATGTTTTATTGATTCTGCTTTGTTGTGTGTAAACAGGAACGACAGATGAGAACCTGAACAAATTTATCCAGCACGTTAAAATCGAGGACGAACGAGAGTTTATCCTGAACTGGAAAGAACTGGGCGTGCCCATCATCACGAATGTATGTGAAGAAGTTTTATCCTTTCACTCTAGGCTGTGATTTTAAAAATAAAAAAATGACGTTTTTATTCTGTTTGGAGCTCAGAACCTGTAATTTCAGGGTTCGTACGGGTGCTTGAAAAGTATTTCAATTTTAGTCTCATTTTATTTCACATTTTCAATATACAGAGCTTTGCGTTTGGCATGTTTGTTCCTCCATATAATGTGGTGATTAGGTTAGTAATGTTTTTTTCTATTATTGACATAATCATCTCTTTTTTCCCACAGTGAACAGTTTTTCTGACAAATAAATTTGAGCAAGTCAGGTTTTGTCTGTGGAGTTTTATCCTTTCACTCTAAGCTGTGATTTAAAAATAAAAAAATTACATTTTTATTATATTTGGAGCTCAGAACCTGTAATTTCAGGGTTCGTACAGGTGCTTGAAAATGCTTGAATTTCAATTAGGAAAGTGCTGGATTTCTGCATAACGTCCCTGAAAGTGCTTCGTATTCAAACTGCACTTTTTGTAACGTTTGATTAAAGCCTAAATTTGGAAAATGTTGTTTAAAGTTAAAACCAGATATTTTCACACAGTAAAAAGTCAAAATTGCTGAAACTTTTCTTGTTTAGGAAATCATTAAAATTCTTTATATTTCCTAAAAGACAGAAAATTAAGAACAGTTTTAGTGTTGCCTTGGTTCTTTCATGCATGTTTCATGAAATCCTTTAATCTCCATGGCAACAATGCAGCTGTTCAAAACACCTGGTTGGACCAAGCCCCGCCTTCAAGGTGGAGCTCCTCCCCCACTCAGCTCCTTCAGACTAGCCAGCTGCAATTAGCAAACACTTGCAAACACCTGGTGAAACTGTTAATCTGCTGAGCTCGTTACAGGAACTACTTCTCAGTGAAACACTGCTAAAAACTTTATGAGGTTAATAGAGGAGCCACACTGCAAAAACAAAAGTATATTTTGGTCTATTTTTTAATGCAATTATCTTAGTTCACTTGACTAATTTACAAGTAATTTTTCAGCAAGAATTAGGAGCTTGTTTTAAGTCAATAACTCCTAAATATTGTTAAAAAAGTTCCAATGGATCAAGTACTTTTTCCATCAATAGCAAGGAAGTATTGACTTAAAATAAGCTCTTTCTGAAAAGTTATTTTTAAGTTAATTTCGTCTCATTTTCATAATAACACAAGTTAACATGCTTGATTATACTGCCTTGTAAAGTATTTTTAATTTTTGAGGAAAAATGTCACCCTACAGTGTTGTAAAAAGCATTTGTGGACCGCACAGAACTATCCCAAATGGCCCCCGGGCCACTCTAACCACCATATTGCTCATCTGTTCTGTTGTGTTCAGCCCAGTTTCTTCTCCCGCAAACCAAACCGAAGAGATCGATCCCAAGATGAGACATACAACCTTTCCAGATGGACTCCAGTCATCAAAGACGTGATGGAGGTCAGAGAGCAAATTAAACACAACAAATTGTCGGCAGCTTTATCTGTTGGTCACGTCACTGTGTATAAAAAGAAGAGAAAGATCCACTCTGAAACACAGCTTCCAGGCTTTCTGGCAACTTTCATGGCTTTAATTTATGAAATTTGTCAGGCAAAAATAAAAAGGAAGAGTAAGAATTATTTCTGAACATTTTTTAATTCACTCTGCAGAAATTAATGGGGAACTGAGAGTTCAAGGATTCCCCAAAGGTAATCTGTCACAAAATTCACCCTCTGATTCTTATGTTTGTGTTGGTAATATTTCTGCGGGCCGCCTCCTTCCTGCTGATCAGTTTATCCTGATCAGAACCTGAGAACTTAAATTTAACATAATTAAGTTTAAAAACGACTGGTTTTATATGGTAAGTAGTAGGAGTCGGCATTTATTGCATCATTTATCGTGAAGAATTTCTTTTCATAAGAAATTTAGCTCATGATAAATTTCCATTGTACTGACAGCATAGAAATGTTATTTTTGTAGTTTTCTCAATTTTTTGTTCCGTCAGAGCATCAATAAATTGATTAAAAAATACCAACATTTCAAAAAAATCCCCCCCACCCCCCGAAATTAAAACTGTCTTCTACCATTAGAGTAAATAAAGGGTAAATCATGAATTAAAGTTGGTCTGGAAAGCTTTATTATCTTAGAAAAATAAGATAATTTGAAAACTGCTTCATATATTTACTCTGGTTGTGTTTTCTGATATTAAAATTATTTTATGTACGCTGCAAAGAAGATTTATGTCCTGATTGCAAAAAATAATGTAAAAAATGTATTATTTGCAGGATGCTGTGGAGAACAAACTGGACTCCAGAGACTGGCCGCACCAATCAGAGTGTCCCGCTGCCTGGAACGGCTCCGGCGCCGTCAGGTGGGTGATCAGGAAAAAACTATCAAGAATGATATTCATCATTCAAATATTTCAACATTAAAACGGCAAGATCAAAAAAATTATGCATAATAAGTAAAACTGTCCAGATATTTAGCAAACTAATACCACAGAAACCCAGTTTTAAACACTTATAGGCTTAGATGTGACAAGTTATCACCTTAACGATCATCAATTTAAAAAGAATTTCAATGCTTTTAAAGGCAGGAGCAGTCAAAAGTATTTAAATTTTGGTCTCATTTTATTTCACATTTTGAATATGCAGGGCTTTGTGTTTGGCATGTTTGGTCCTCCCTATAATGTGGTGATTGGGTTAATACTGTTTTTTCTATTATTGACATAATCATCTCTTCTTTTCACAGTGAACAGTTTTTTTGACAAAAAAATTTGAGTAAGTCAGGTTTTGTATGTTGATTCTCCTATTTTGACTATAAGTCAAGCTGGTAACAAATGGGGGCTTGTCCGGGATTTAATTTTTATTTATTTTTACTTGCATCTCTGATGATCTGCATTTTTACCTTAAAAGTAACTCTAAGGCTTTTTGGACCTCAGTAGCTACGGCCAGAAATGATAGAGCACCCAACTAATGTTTTTTAAATAAGGATATAATAATAAATTAAGATCTTAGCAGTTTTTCAGTCTTCTCATGGAAAAGTATAAATAATTATTTTGATTTTTTTTTTCTTGTCATTATATTGGATTCTACCGGTGTGTTCCCACAAATATTAACATTCCATTGAAGAAAATGTATTGATTTTTACCAAAGTTTTACCCTTAAAACCTTTATCTTAAAATATGACAATAGTTAAAAAAAAAACAACAAACAAAAAAACTGTGGCTCTTTAAAAATGTCAGCTCATTAGCTGGCATAGGTATTTCTCAAAAATGATCAGTCATGTAACATTTGTGACTCTAAACAACCTTTATTTGGCTGGACTGAGGGCCAAAGTGTCTTTTCTTTTGTTTTTGGAATAGACTTGTTCTCTTGCTTGATTTCCTGAATTTCCTAACATGTATGTTCTTCAGCGCCCGCCAGAGGAACAAACCCAGCACCCAGGATGATCGCCGCACTGGTTCACGCCTCATCATCTTTGTTATTGGGGGCATCACCTACTCTGAGATGCGCTGCGCTTACGAGGTCACCCAGGCGGTGAAATCCTGTGAGGTCATCGTGGGTTAGTATTCCTCTGAAAACAACTTTATTTCTCTGGAGTTGATCTGTTTTTGTCATTCAGTCAACTACAAATTTGCTTTAAATGTGACCTATAGTGCTTCCTTGACCAGGCTAGGATAGGTCAGTGGGTGATACGAACCATGTCCATTACATTTTTAGCACAAAATCATTCTTAAAACGAGCTGTTTTAGGGCCTCTTGTCACTTTAAAACCAAATAAGCTGCTGCGGGCCACATCCCCAAACTCTATGTTTACATTTGCACATGAAAATGACCTCAAACAGATGTGTAATTATACCCCTGTACAACTTTGAAAAGCATTAGTGGAGCCTCCTGCACCACCAACAAGAATGCAGCAAGTGGTTTCTGGATAGTAGGTCATCAAAATACCTGTGTTTTCCAACAGCCATTGTACAGCAGCAGTAATACCAGTTGATCAAACGTCCTGGAACTCTAATTGGGTTGCTAAGTAACTGGGCTGGCCCGGGTTTGGCTTTGCTAGGTAATAGTGCAGTGTCCATCGATTTTGTGACTTAACAATTGAAAGGTTTTGAAACAGCGCGTATTCCAGACACCAAAATACATTGATTCATTTCCAAAAAACAGCAGGAAGGCTTTTTTTTTTTCAAGCTCTTGATCTGTTTTTAAAACAGTTGAGACTCAAGTGGAAGAATAAAAATGTGTAAAATGTTTAACTTGCATTAACCTTGTAACTCTGTCTAAAAGCAACTTAAAAAGATAAAGTTCTTAATTTGACCAGCTGACCAAACGTGCTGGAGCCCCTCATGGGATAGGCTGGGCTTTGTTGAAGTTGCTAAGTAGTAATTTGTGACTTTACATTCCGAAAGTTTAACACCAACAATTAACTTATTGCCAAAAGCCAGGTGGGTGTTTATTTTGAAGTGCTTGGCCTGTTTTAAAAGCATTTGAGACGAAAATGAAAAAACAAAAACATGTAAAATATAAATTTTGCATAATAGATCCCCTTTCATGCTTTTTATGACCTGCTTAATTGTTCCTCCTTGTTTATTTTTGATTTTCGCCCCCTGCTGGTGCCAATGAGAACTCAAAATGAATAATTCTTTATCTTTATACAGGTTCTTCTCATATCTTGACCCCCATCAGTTTGCTGGAAGACATTAAAGCCCTGAGCAAAGGTCCAATGGAAACCTTTACAATAGAGGAAAGGAGCAACGCCTGAGATATCCCCCATGTTTCTTCATCTCATATCACTCAGCCCTGCACTCGCCTCAACGTCCTGATTGGAAAACTGAAGGGAATTCACCTGTAGCTTATTTTTGCCTTTTATTTTACTTTATGCACATTTATAGTGACGGTATTGGCAAATTATCCTTTAATGTTTCATTTCGCCTGGCAGAATTCCTTCATTTTTTTGGTCAGAATGCAGTCTGTTTATAATGTATGTAGCTTTGTACTATTAAATCAAATGGATTAATTTTAAAATTAACTAACCTCATTTGACTAAAAGCAAGTTTATGTTAAAAAAAAAAAAAAGTATCCGTAATGCATTATTCTGCTAACCTTTGACCTTAAAGAAAAATGTTAATGTTACAAGCTGACCAGCCCCTGACCGTTGTGGGAAAATAAAAGCACAAAGTTGTCATATATAGTGTATGTATGCACTGTCTGCTTTGTCGTGTTGCCTTTTCTGATCACTGCTGTTTATAATCACCTAATATATTCTGAGTGTTTTTAAATAATTACACCTTTCTTGGATTGAACAACTGACTAATAAATGGATGAAGTGGTTCAACTCTGACAGCCGTTTTTACGATGTCTGCTGCTGGGTATTTTTGGATTATAAAAACACAACAAAGAAAATTATCTGCTATATGCGGTGTCACATCAGTTCTTAAAGAAACATGGAATTGTTTTTATTAGCTTTTTTTTTGTAGCAAAATTTTTACAACCCTCTGAATAAAATACTTGACGTTACAGCAATTCACTCCTTGTGATTGCTGAACAGTTTTTGCATGTTTTCTGTGGTAGCAGGTAGCAGAGATGAAACAAAGTTTTGAAAAAAATTGTGTCCAATATGTGCAGACACTTCTTAAGTGTTAAGATATCTTCATTTTTTTTGTTGACATTATGTACGTTTATCATTTCAGAGATGTTGGTTTTCGCTACCTGTAAGTTATAATCTTCTAAATTTACAGAAAAGCTTGAAATATATCCCTCCATTTTAAGAATTTGTGAAATTAATTTTACTTATTAAATTCTATCATTGGAAAAGCAACAAAATAAACCCATTGATTAAATTCTAGTTTATTGGGCTCTCCCTGACTACCATGGCCATATTATTTGAAAGTTTTGCTTTAAAGTCACTGTTTATGAATGTGTATATATTTATATTTCACGGTGATGGTAAAACAGGAGGAATAAAATAAATTGCTTTTATTTTATAATCTGCATCAGCTAATATAAGTTTATTTTTTTAATGATTTAATGACATTTAAAAATTAATTGTCTATAAAATACATTATTTAAACATTCATTTATTACATTGAACATTTAAATAATGATTTAAGTACGTCTTTATTTAATTCGGTTCCTTTCGACCTTCCACATGCGCATGCGTGAAGAGTTCCTTTCTCCACGCGCTTCACCGTTGTCATGGCAACCAACGTTGACAGCAAAGTTACTACTGAAATCTTACATCCAGCAGTTGACGTTTATCACGCAGACAAACAGCCCGCTTTGCTAAAATGTATCTCTAGCTGCAGTCTAAGACATTTATTATCGCATTAAAACAAATTCAAGAAGCAGGAACAATGGCAGAAAGGCCGTCAAGTAGTGAAGGTGTCCCGGGCACAGAGGGGGAAGGCAGCAGTAGCGGCGGCAATAGGGTCGGTGTCTTCGGCGAGGAGAGGCGAGAAGGCTTCGGTGTTCAAGAGTGGCCCGACGGGTCAAAATATGAGGGCGAATTTTTTGACGATTTAAAACACGGAAAAGGACGCTACAGCTGGAAAAACGGCGAGGTAATGTTAAATCACAGCTTCGCCAACTGCCAGTGTTTCAATTTCTAAGTTTCCTGTTGATTTTTGTAGTTCTATGAGGGGTTTTTCTACAAGGACTTCAAACATGGCGATGGGGAGTACAGCTGGCCCTCTGGCCACAAGTTCATTGGCAAGTTCTACCTAAACAGAAAGGAAGGATATGGACGTTTAAACTACCCAGGTGGAGCCATTTTTCAGGTGGGCCTGCTGTATTTGGGACTATTGCATTTATTTATTTATTTTTATTTTTAAAAAGAAGTGAATTCTGTAGAAAAAAAAAAGCATGTTCTCCTTCCACATATTCAGGGTTTGTACCACAGCGACCACAGGTTTGGTCCCGGCGTTCTCACTTATCCAGATGGGAACCAGGATGTGGGCTTGTGGATCGGGCAGCGCCTGCTAAAACTCTGCTCCTCTTTAGAAGAAGGCTTCAGTCTGCTCAATTTTCCAGATTATGCTGCTTTCATGCAGTCCTCTAGTCGTGAGCATTTCTTCATTCAGGTATGTGCTGTCATGTTTTTGCTTCAAAATCCCTTGCAGGCTTACAGGTAAAACATAATAAACTCTGTTAGCTTCTGTCCTGTCACGTCTGCTTCTAACCCGTCTTCAGTCAGACGTAGACGAAGATCTGCTGTCAGACGAAAGCTTCATCTATCCACCCGGCATCGAGAGGTACTCTACAGATGGCGACCACTTGCCACTTCCTCCTGGAAGGAAAAGAGAGTTGGATCGAGTTTTTCACGGTGAAAAGTGGGAGCCAGAAGCTCGTCCATACCAGGGGTACAAAAGGGATCCGCTCTCTGCGTTCCCTGTACACATCCGCATGAAGGCCAACATACGCGAACACAGGTCAGACACGATTGCAACGAAGTCGGCCCCCCAACCTTCTTCAGATCTAGCAAAATTGGTGTCAAATGTTTGTGCAGCAAAACTGTTCTTTTGTGCTGCAAACTTTTTGTTTGTGCCGCTATCATTTTAAAGATGTTAATAAATGTTCCCAGGGGTCATGAAAAGTCAACCATACTCCACCTTCTTCAAATCAGACAAAATTGGTGTCAGTGAACACAGCAGAAAATTTTGTTTGTGCTGCTTTTGCTTTGAAGCTATTAATGGAAGTTTGAAAGTACATTATGCAAATCTTACTAAATTGGTTTGTGCAGTAAATATTTTTGTTTGTGCCACTATCATTTTAAAGACATTAATGCATGCTTCCAGAGGTCATGTAAAGTGAAAGGTCAGCCAGCACCTCTCCCACTCCCCAATCATATTTACAAAATCAAATAAATCTGGTGTCAGTCAACTCTGGCATAAATGTGCAGCAAACATTTTTTGTTTATGCTGCTTTTGATTTGAAGATATTAATAAAAAATTAAAGGTCAATCAGCCATCAGACCCCACAGACACATTTCCCAAATCTAACAAAATTGGTGTCAAATGTTTGTGACACGTTTGTGCAGCAAAATCTTTTGTTTGTGCCGCTGTCGTTTTAAAGATAATAATAAAAAGGTTTCAAGAGGTCATTAGAGGTCAACCACTCTGCCCCTACTCACATTTACCAAATCAACTCGACTATGTTTATGCAGCACAACATTTTCTTTGTGCTGCTTTTGCTTTGAAGGTGTTGATAATGACCTTTGATGACCTCTGGAAACTTTTTTATTGATATGTTTAAATTGATAGCAGCATAAACGTTTGACACCAACTTTGTTAGCTTTAATGAAGGAGGGAACCGACTTCACGAGTTCGTTGTATGGAGAGGAAGCATCTGTTTCACCTCTACCTGCGTGTTTGTTTCAGGCTGCAGACTGAAACCGTCGGCTGGAACGTCGCAGGCCTCCTCTCTCTGAAGGGGGACAGCTTTGGCCCCAAAGGGCCTCTGGAGGTCAGCTCAGAGCTGCTGATTCAGCACAGCTTCAGAGGGGAGCGGCGCGCCGTGTCACAGATCCTCCAAATCGGCGCCGTCTACCCGGATGTAGCCGACGCACGGGGACAAACCGCACTCATTGCTGCAACCGTAACGTCTCCCAGTTTGAGTTTTCCTCCTGTGCAGGGGCGTGTCTAGGTTTCTTTCCCTCAGGGGCACAAACAGAACAAAGGTGGCAAAATGAAATTTTAATTTAATCTGAACTGTGGGCTGAAATTCGAGAAACTAAATTTCTTATTTGCCCAAACAAAACTACACCGGAGTATTAGGTCCAAACTAAGAAAAAATTAAAACATAAATAATGAGAATAAAGTGGTAATATTACGAGAATAAATTCGTACAAGAATAAAGTTGTAGTGTTACGACAAGAAAGTTACAATTTTATGAGAATGAAAATTATTTTAAGTTTAAATTATTTGAGAATAAAGTTTAAATTATTTGAGAATAAAGTTATAGTAATATGAGAAAAAAATCAAAAATATTTTGAGAATAAATATCCTCGTAATATTTACGAGAATAAAGTTGAAATAATATGAGAATAAAGTTATAGTGATATGAGAAAAAACTCAAAAATATTTTGAGAGTAAAAATTTTTGTAGTAAAAATTGTATTACAAGAATAAACTTGTATGAGAATAAAGTTGAAAAAATATGAAAATAACAAAATTACAAAAAACATTCTCACATTAATGAGAAAAAAGTTTACATAATGTGAGAATAAAGCCCAAAATAATACATGAATGAAGCTGAAATAATATGAAAATATAAAAATATGATATCAAATATGATATTAAAATAACAAAATAAAATTTTGTTATTTTTATTGTTTATTTCTTAGTGTGGCCCTAATACTCCATCTTACAAAACACATAAATCTGTTTAGCTTGTGAAAACTGTCGTAGATTTGTTTGTTTGTTCCAGGCTAATCTTTCCAGCTTCATTTAGCTGAGAAAGTCGTTCTGCTCCTGATGGCATGTAAAAGAATCGTCTTTTTGATGACGATGCATGTCATCGGTTCCTAACAGCGGGTCCATCATCTCGTGCATGTTTTTGTATCTCCACCTGTCAGGTAAACTGCAATAATGATGTGATCCATCTGCTGCTGAATGGCGGTGCTGATATCGACAAGATGAACAACGAAGGAATGAACGCCCTGGCTGTGTGCCACGTCCTCTACTATCCCTTTGAGTCTCTGCTGTCGACTCTGATCGAGCCGCCCACCGACACGCCAGTAAGAAAACGCTTTGCCGTGCTGGGAGATATGGACTTTTGCCACTATTGTGACAGCAATGAAACGGCAATAAGAGCTACTTATTACTTCTTTTTTAGGTGTATGATTGTGACTGTGTGTCACAGCAATTGTAGCCCCACGAGCACAAACGCTGCTCTTGAAAAACATTCCCATTTCTGCGCTTCTGTCTCGTGTCGTAAGGTTTCGATGTCTCCGCCTCTTGAGACCAGTTCTCCGGTCAACCAGGCTGACGTCCCTTCGAAGCCGACGGACCTGAACATCAAATCACAGATTACTGGCTTGAATCAGAACCAGAATCTGACTGAGAGTATGACGGACCAAAGCAGCTTAAGCCAGCTCACTGAGCAGTAAGCCCGCGCCTACACATTCACCTCACGCTGATTTATAGATACTTCATGAATAGAAAACCTTCTGTTTGCTGTTTAAAAGCTGTTTGGAGAATACGACAGGGCTGCAGCTATTATTTTAGTATTCCTCTGTCGATTATTCTGACGATTAAGCAAAAAAATATAATTGGCACATTTTGCTGATTTCTTATTGAACCACTTCAGCATATTTTATATTAGAAATACATTTAAACTATTAATTTTACATAAGGAGATAAACATTATATTGCCCGAATTCCTTAGTGAACGCTTGATCATTTGTAGCTAGAAGCAATAAATCAATTAATCACATGAGAAATTAAAACAAACTCGATTATTTCCATTTGTACAATTTATCGTTTTTCCTCTTTTCTCTCTTTCTACCAAGAACTGAATGACTAAAGTCTTTGGTGTTTTGGTCTCAACTAGCCCCTTTCTTTAAAGGACAATTTTGCTTACAGAGACTTTGTGATTAATTTTATTTCTTGTTTTGTTTATTTATTTTAGATATTTAAAATGTCTTCCAGTTCCAGTGTTAAATGTTTGATAGAATTTAAAGTTTATTGATCTTTGAAAATGTGCTCCTGTTTTATTCTGCCATTACATAACTTGAAAATGGTCAATATTATTGTTTATTGCAATAACTTCTGGGACAATTTATCATCCAGGATCTGCAGCTAAAAAATACTCCTAACATCAACATTGATAAAAAAAATAATTTATTGATCCCAAAGGGAAATCAAATGTTGTTGTATCTCATATTAAGTTATTGTAGATGTTTTCTGTTGGCAGAAAAGATGTAGCAGACTGTGGAACGGCCAATTTGAAGAAGCCTCTGACTAAAGACACTGTTCTGAATGTGTTTTTCTTTCAGGAATATTGCCTTTTTTGAATCTGTATCCTTCATTATATGATTAGTCATTTATGAAATTAGTTGACCATTATTTCAACAATTGATTAATCACGATTAATCGTTTCAGCCTTTGTTGCAAATAATGGAAATAACTCACTTTTTACTTCAGGTTTAATCATTTTTAACACTTGCAAGAATTAAAAAACCATCAAAGCAATTAACAAAACAAAACAAATCACTAAGCCATTACGTAAATTTAAGGTGTGACTCACTGTCTTTGAGTATGGGGCATATTTTGTCTTAAATTACCTAATTCTTTGAGTCTGTATACTCCAGTTAACGATTAATTCATTACTAAATTAGTTGACGATTAATTCAATGATAGATTAATCACGATTAATCACAATTAATCATTTCAGTTCTTTGTATTGTTAATTTCCTTTAACCTTAGCTTTTCGAGCAGGTACTCAGTGTGTGTGTGTGTGTGTGTGTGTGTGTACACGAGCACGCAAGTAGCTTAAACAGATTGAGGAAAACACAAAATGATTTTTTCCCAACGGTATTTATTTTGTTTGCAGGGCAACTGAAAAGCCGCCTGTACACGTCTCACGTGGCCAAAATGGCGAAATCCCTGCAGACTCCGAGCAACTTCAGGAGGCGGAGAGGAAAGAGACGGGAACGGATGCAGGCTACGATGCCACAGACAAATCTGGAGACGAGCAGAGTGTTAGGGAGGATGTGGAAAGTGAGTTAGAGAAGCTAAAGGATGAGCTCAACAGAGATGTGGAGAATTTAACCGAGAGTGAAAACAGAGAGATCACCGGTGAAGAGTTGGGTGAACACGTCCCTCTGGGGAGTGGGCAGGATGTCCCAGCCGAGGTAGCAGGAAGGTCACGCCGAACCCGTTCCCCTTTATTTCCTGTCTGTTTTTCTGAGAGCTGTGATTCTGTCTGCGGCAGGGCGAAGACCACGATCTGACCCGGAATCGGATCCTTGACTCCACCGGTTCCATCCACAACATCGCTGAATCAGAAGAGACGCTGCAGCAGTCAGCTGAGCCGCTGACTTCGGCTAAGCGACCCCCGCAGACTGACTCGGAGGAGATTATACGCAAAATGACTGTCAAAGAAATCGAGTCAGTTATCATTCCCCCCTCACATGCTGCTCCTGTGTTCTGTGTCTGATGATGATGATGATGATGATGACGCCGTCTGTGCAGAGTCTCTTACATTCATGTCTAAAATTAAAACCTTAAAATGTATTTAAAAAGTTGGCCTTACAGTTGTAGGACCACTTTTTTTCTCAGAATTCAGAGATACAGTCAAAAAAATGTTTCAGTGGCTCTAATTTTCCGTACAAACAGGTTAAACGCAGATCTTAAATTTTGTTGTAGCAGAACTTTTCCATCTTGTGTGTAGTTTTTGTTCGTTCAGGACTTTTCTGTCAGTCTAACTGATGGGCAGACATCATCGTGTTTTGTGCTACAGCGTTTTTAGGACCATTGTAGACAGAAAAAAATACAAAAGTTTACACTAAAAAACAAACATTTTTAGCTTTGTCTCTGACATTTTCTCAGGAAAAAAAAACTACATTTCAGAGTTTGAAAAGTCTAAAATTACTGACTTTTCTAACTCAGAAATTAAAAAAAAAAAAAATTCTAGAAAATTTCTGAGATTAATCTCCAAATGTATGAGTTTTTTGGCAGAAATGTACTCCTTTTTTGTAGTGCGTCATCGTAGTCCTGCGACTTGAGGCGGCTCACTAGCTGCTAATTTCTAGCTAGCTAGAACTACCTTTGTTCCCATTAATAGTGGACATGCGCAAATGTATCACCAGTTGGCTGGGCGGTGTTCATTTTTGCCACTCGTTTACATTTGGTCTGAAATGTACTTTAAGCTGACATTAGAAGTGTTTTTAAAAGTCTAAAATTTAAGTCGCTCACACCGGCCGAACCGCTGTTTGTGCTCGGCTAGGCCCCGTGTTCGTTTAACGACCCTGATGCTGTTACTGGATCGTGGAGCCGACCCCAACTGCTGCAGGGTCCCACTGCCCGTCCTGTTTTTGCCCATCATGGCGGGCGACGCCGAGGTCGTCCGTAAATTGCTCATGTGTGGAGCTCGCACTGATATTCGCCTTCCAATGCAGGTAGGAAGCTCTTCTGTAAATTCTCTCTCTATATATTTATTTATTTAACCTCGAAAATCTTTGTAAAACAGTTGGGAGGGATTTTTCAAGCTGTAGACGTGGCATGCCACAATAAACATGAACACGCACAAAAAAGAGAACAGAAACAACATCATGAAAAATGCCGAATTAAGAAAAACTTTGATTTTGTTGATTTTTTTTTTGTCTTAAATGTATATTTTATTTTACAGTTCCGGCTTAATTACATTAGCACAGTTAGCTGCTAATGTAATTAGTTACTAAATTGGCTGAACATTATTTAAATAATCGATTAATCACAATTAATTGGCTTAATCGCTTCAGCCCTAGTGAGATTATGCTACTAGATTAATTTAATTTGGAGCGTAATTGTAGATCATATACTTTATGTAATATATAGATTCTCAGTCTTCACTTGATTTTACCCCCAACATGCCGTTTTTTCCCCTCCTTTCTGTAGAATAAAGGGTTTTATCCCCTCCATGTTGCTGCAGCGTTGGACGGTCCTGAAGGTGCACAAATTACCGAAATACTTTTGCACGCTGTCACCGAACCCGACTCTCGGGCATGTGACCAGGAAGAGATCTACCAACCGGATCTGGTGCATGTTTACTTTCACCTTTTAACATGCCCCCGTTTAATAAAGGAGGTTAAAGTGTAAAGTTAGTGTTCTTCTGTCTTTTCAGGTCTTCATGGGGAATAAAGAGTGGGTGGACCTGTCTGAGGACCTGCATCTGAACGACGGGGGCCGAACTGCCCTGCACATAGCCTGCCAGAGAAATAAAGACTACTCGGTCTGGGAGAACAGTTCACGCCTTCACAGCTGCACACATCCTTAATCATGTGAAATATATTTTATTTGCGTGTTTTGCAGAATGCCCGCAAAGTGGTGGAGCTCCTGCTCTCCTACAGAGCCAGCACCGAGCTCCTCTGGAGCGGACACTCTCCCCTCTCCTTGGCCATAGCGAGCGGCAACGACGCGGTACCGCCGCCCACCTCCTCCAGGGCAACGGCTGCACAAACTTAAGACTCACCATGTTGCCCTCTTTTCTCCACTCAGGCAGTGGAGGAGCTCTTGAAGGCAGGCGCAGATCCTAACTTACCTCTGGGCTGGAGGGTGGGCAGTGCTCTCTGCGCCCTCGCCAACTTCCACTACCGCTCAGGTGGCGACAGAATCAAAGTGGTAAACTCAAACATAGACATGTATCTTAAAATAAATGCAAATTTACATTTAGTTGTGATTTCTTGCCATAAGGAGTTACACTGCAAAAACACAAAATCCTACAAAGTATTTTGGTCTAGTTGCTAGTGCAAAATATCTAACTTGCAAGTGACTTTTCAGCAAGATATAGGAACTTGTTTTAAGTAAATAATTCCCTAATATTGATGAAACAGTACTAGTTGTAGGTGAAATAATTTGCCCGTGGAACAACACATTTTTCCCATATTATAAGTTAAAACATCTTGCTCCACCTGCAGATTATTTCACCTATAACTAGTATTTTTTCATCAATATTAATTAATTGTTGACATAAAATATATTCATTAATTAGCTGTAAGTGGAAAATCATCATAATTAACAGAAATAAAGACTTTTAATCATCCATATGTTTAGAAATAATCTATATAGTGTGATAAAGTTCCTGGAATAAATGAAGGATTAAAATATGTCAGCTATCCACTGCAAAAACAAAAACACCTTACCAGATATTTTTGTCTAGTTCAGAGTACAAATAAATATCTTAGCGCAACTGAAATAAGACAAAACTAACTTAAAAGCAACTTTTCTTGTGTTGCTATGTGATGGGTGGCAATCTATCCATATTGTGTCCTGTATGGAGCTAAATTGGGGCCATAAAGCTTGTAAAAAAATAAAATAAAACTGAAACAGAAATAAAAAAATAAATAAATAAACTGAATAAAAAAAGTATTGAAACTTAAAAGATTATAATTTTTTTTCTTTCAGTTTAAAAAATGTTGGCCTCAATTTAGCTCCATAACTAAATTGCTCTCCCCCTTTATAGACAAGCGAGTGTAAATAATGTATGGCTGATGTAATAAGATAAAATTCTGTGCCTTTATAGTTTGGCATGTTAGCCAAGGCTGGTGCTAATATCCTGACGCAAGTTCCAGTGGGCGAAGTGGTGGGAACCGCTATCGACTTTGCATACCACTCCTTCCAGCTGGTAACCCTGCTGCACCGTCTAATAATTCGCCTCTGGAGGTCAAAAATGACCTGAGTTGCTGAATGTGCTTCCATCTGACTAGGATGTACATTTTGCTCACACTCGGTACCACGCCTTGAACCTGCAGGAGAGGGATATATTAAAGAAATGGCGCCAACTTCTGGCTCTAATGGCGAATCTGTTGAGGCAGAGTGCTGATCTGATGAAGAGGAAGGAGCGATCCCTCCAACCGACTGGTGAGTGCAACATTTTATTTGCAAAACAAGTTATAATTTTTTTCGGTAAAGAAGTAATTTAAGAGTAAATAGATTAAGTAAGTAGCAGATTAAGAGTAAGTAGATTAATCAATTAATTATTGGACAGCAGTAAGTAGGTTGAGCTAAAACTGCCGAGTTTTGAGAAGTTCTGGGTCGAACATATTTTCAGGCAAAGGGTTTATTTCTATCTGTAATGCAAAACGTATATATTTTTGTACAACTTTGGCTTAATTATTGCTCTGCGTATGTTATTGTTTCAGCAGATTTTTGATTCTGGATACTCTAGTTAATGATTAATGGATGACTAAGTTGGTTGATTGTTATTGACAATTAATGTGATTAATTGATTCAGTGCTAGATTAATGCAAACTTTTCCAATGTTCTGATGTCAAAAATATAATCCTGTAAGTCCTGGACTTTGTGTATTTGCTCTTATTTGACATAACATGCAGACAGAGTGTCATAGGTTGTTATCATTTCTATCGATAACATAACTTGACTTTTCTGGCACGTATGAGGACTTTTTAGTCGTAATATTGACTAATTAAACACTAATAACACCCACAGCTCCAGAGGACCAGACCCCAAGCAAGCGTATCTCTCTTGGAAAAACATCACCCAAACCTCTGAAGTACACACACTATTTTTATATCCCTCCTCTTCAATCAGCCTTTCACTTCTCAAAGCCTGCGACTGTAAATCCTTCCTCAGGCCGCCGTTGTTTAAGTTCTGCTATTACTGCGGCCGCTCTGTGTTTGTGAAGCTGACGATTTGTGGCCATTGCCAGAGGGTGCACTTCTGCTCCAAGTCCTGCAAAATGAAAGCCTGGGATGAAATTCACAAGGAGGAGTGTCTCCAGATGGCAGGTGGGAATCCACAGATATCAACAAAACAGCAGTAAACCTACACAGAATATGAAATTTAGGACATAAATGCCCTGAGGAGAAGAATTTTGATTAAACTGGGCTCAGAATCTAATAATAAGATACTACTAACATGTGGGGCTGCGTGATATGTCAAGTTTTTGGTTTTTGGAGATTTAATTTTTTGAAAATCTGGATTATTTTTTTTTTTGTCACCAATTTGCTTCTTGGGTTTCCATAGTTACAAGATATGGCAGCATGCCCAGGGCGGCCATCTTGTTTCACAAGCTTTTTTTTGTTTTTTTTTTACAGCTTTTATTTAATTGGTCTTTGAATTTGTGTCAACTCTACAACAAAACATAAGCATCATGTCTTATTATTATTATTATTATTATTATTATTATTATTTTTATTTTTTGAATAAAGTCTTATTACTAGAATAAAGCTATAAGGAGCATGAAGTTGTATATTTATGAGAACTCCAACATGAAAAATAACAAATAAAAGTAATAATTTAAGCTTTTTTTCCTCATTAAAATTAAGTTGTTGTTTTTTTCTGTATGTCTTCTTTAATTTGCTACATGTTTACTGAGCCCAAACTCAACACTTTTGGATTTTCCCCCACCCTATTATTTCTGTTGTTGGTTAATTTCCTGTTGTTATATTTAAAGGCTAGAAAGTTAAAAAACAAGCACTTTTTTCCTTATAATTTTAAGACCTGGTAAAATTGCATCTGTATTCTGCTAATATTATATTCTGCACAGACAGGAATGATTGAAGTAAAAGGCACTTTTAAAAAATATTTTCTGCCATTTGTAATTTTGTTTTTGAAAAAAAAAAAAAATTGATTAAAATCACATGTGGTATGAAAGAGACTGGAGCCATATTACCCAGCCTGCCTAAAATGTTAAAATTGGGTTAATAAATAATGTAAAATATGTATTATTGTTTAGTGTTTTTGACTTGTCTGTCTCCTTTTTTTAAGTGCAGCTTTTCTCGATGCCCATCAGAGGAGAGCATCGTCTAGACCCCGCAAGCCGAAAACCGTAACCATCATACGATACAAGCCGGAGCCGCCCAAGCCGCTCACCAAGGCGCAGGAGGCCATGGCGAACCAGATCCACCTGAAGGAAAACTACAGTCTCAACTGACGGGTTTTAAATGCCAACGAGCTTAAAAACGTAGGTGTTGTTTTTAAATTAAAGTAGTTTTAACTTAAATGCATGTGTGCCTTTAACAACAGTTCTCTTAGTAAGAACCATTTTATGATCTACACGTCTTCATTCTTCTTTGATTTTTTTTTTTTTTTCCAGAATTTTCAAAATGTCAAACCAAAGAAATACCCAGAAATCTCAAGACCAAGCCAGTTTTGTATTTATTTTATTTTTTAAGACGTGTTGGACTCGCTGTAGTTTTGTTTCACCTCTGTTGTAAATTTCTGTTAAATGTCGGGAATTTAGGGGATTTTATTATTTCTCAGATTTTTTCCATTCTGATAATAAAAAAAAATCATACATTTATTTGTGGTTTCATATAAGAAATTCTATTTTTTTAATTGTTTTCTTGTAGGAAACAGCAGATTAAATGATGCCCTCTGGATTAAAAAAAAGACAAGACTTCACAGATCTTAATTGCTCATAGCTGCAAAACAAACATGGCTGTAAAGGTTGTAAATAAATGTAAACCTGGATGTAAAAATTTTAAAAACGGATAAAAAAAATATTTGCAGTAAATTTAAACTTATTTTTCTGTCTAAACTCTATTGACGTTATTTTGCTCATTATTGACTCCGGGGATCAACTGACGATTATTTTAGTGATCAATTGTTCTGCACGTCAAGGCAGTTAAGCTTTCTGAAACAATATCAGCAAAACATTAAAAGATGGAAATAAATAACTGAGTTCTTTTTTTCAAATGAGAAAATAAATCTACAACGCAGTAACGTATTATTCCTTCAGTGAACGCTTGATCATTTGGAGCAAAGGATGCATCTGCAGCTAAAAAAATACTCAACATGTGAAAAACTCAACTCTTTCTGCTTGGCTTAACATTAATATATTGTATGGCTGATCAGTTTATTGTTTTTTGGATAAACTAATCAATAATTGGATAACAAAAGTGCTTACTAATTAGTTTATTTCTTTCTTTTCTTTTTTTTTTTTTACAGAAATGGAGACAGTTTTAGCTTCACCTGGTCCAAATTCTGCAAAAAGCTCCTTTGCTTTCCAGTCATAGTAAAGTATTAACAATATTATCGTTTATTGCAATAACGTCTGGGACAATTTATTGTGACTGGCCTCGTTATTGCAGTTTAGGCAATATATTTTTATTTCCTTATTTAAAGAAGGAATTTAATTATTTGCATCTTTTAATGTATTTTAAACATTGTACAAAAAAGATGGTTGAATGAAAAATCTGCAGAATGGGACAACTTTGATAACTGATTAATCATCTGAGTAATAGACTTCAAAAATAAACGCCTAAATTTCATCCAGTGTAACTAATAATATAATAACTAGTGTAATATTTTTGAAATGTGCATAAACAGACTTGAAGAGCACTTCTTAAGATCCTAAAAAGGCCGCAGCTTCCAGTCAAACCAAACCAAAGCAGCATGTTGCGTCCGCCATCCTTCCGCAGCACAAACAGCGATGTTACATTACATTTGGAGAAAATGGGATGCGTGAAACTCCAGCTGCGCTTCCGTTAACCATACAACTGCGCAAATTGAAATTACAAAAAATAAATTCGCTGAATAGAAACACGGCAATTTAGGAGGGAAAAGGGAGTTTTTGCATTTTGGGATGAGGTGGTTTTCCAGCCGTAAACAGTAAAGGAAACATTATCGCATCTGACGAGTGACTTGATCAACAACCGGATGTTACTAATACCACAAAGAAGACAACAGGACTTCTTTGTGGCCTTCCTCGCGTATTTGTTTGGAAAAATGTCAT
Organism: Girardinus metallicus; assembly: GCA_903067095.1. Lineage (NCBI taxonomy): Eukaryota > Metazoa > Chordata > Actinopteri > Cyprinodontiformes > Poeciliidae > Girardinus > Girardinus metallicus. Next base: position 31,697 of record CAEGAE010019718.1, on the reverse strand, counting down.
TTTAGTAAAAGCCACTTGATTTTTTGTCCCCATTCCTAATTAAAGTAAAAGTAAAACAATGAATAATTTTGTGTTGCACATGATATTTTCCATATTTTGGCTCTAAGCTGTTCAGTGATTTATAACCCGTCAGGCCGCCTTGTGTACCTGCAGTGATTTAATCTCTATTAGAAAGCAAACAGTAACACGCAGGACCAGTTCCCACAGTGACGCGCCGTGGAGTTTTACTGCTGATTACCGAGCCTTGCATCAGACTGCAGTTTATTAAGGCGAGTCCACAGGACGGACTCACAGACCAGGAAGCTGATGGAGACGCAGTGAAAAGCTGACATGTAAACTGCGTCCATTTTTAAACATTGCAGCCACTTTTAATCATTTTGTTGAAGGTAGTTTTAAAAAAAAAAAGAGCACATTTTAAGCTGCTTCGCTGTTATCTCGAGCAGCGGCTGAATAATTTAGCGTGTCTGGACTTCATGAATACGGACCTGGAGGAGCAGGAAGACGAGCTGCTCGCCCTGCAGAGCATATATGGTTCGGAAGAGTTCCTCCGAAATGAGTCGAAGTCTGCCGGAGAATTTCGAGTTTCCGTGGAGCTGCCAGCGGGATTCACTGTGCTCCTGAAACACGGTACAGTTCAGAAAACTGAGCAAAATTGAGCAGAAGTGCGATGTTATATGGAGCTGCGCTTCTACACTGGCTTTTACGGTAGAGGCTTAACTCCGTGGTGCGTTCAAGTTAGCTAGTACAATAGTATATCTGTAATAAAAAAAAACCCTTAAAATATACATTTTAATCAGTTACTGTCGAGGGTTGACTAAGAGATCTTTGAGCATTTTCAAAAACAGGAAAAAGTCCGTTTCTTTGAATGCCACATTATTATTATTATTATTATTTTGGTCAGAGAATAATAAATATTTCTAAACTATATCTTTGTGGATGCAAAAATATAAAGCCAGGCACGACTGTTTACATAATAGGCAAATATTACTGTCTTTAACTTGTTTTTATCGTTCAGGTGGAACAATAAGGCAGTATGACGTCTCTTTCCTTCCTCCGCTTCTTCTGAAGTTTGAACTTCCTGGAGATTACCCGTCCTCCGCTCCTCCCTCCTTCACTCTCACCTGCAGTTGGCTGACACACCAACAGGTAATAAATAAAGGACAGTGGTAGAAAAACGTTTGAAACAATGTACTGGAGATCAGTCGGACAATAAATAAATAAAAAGTTATCCACTATATGTAACGTATAGGGAGGGGCGCTGCGCTACAGGGGCGCCAAAAACGAGGGTGTGAAATTTATTCCTAGTCAGCATTTTCTGCAACCAGTCAAAGTCCACATTGAAAATGAACCTACAAGAAGAGGGAAAACATATGCAAGCCCATAAGAACTGAAATACTACGCCGGTGGACTAAGGTTATTGTTGATAAAAAAATAAATCAATACATACATTTTCAGTGAAAAAGTTCTGCGAGTTTTAGATTAATCTAAAAAATTTTCTAGAAAAATTTTTGAAAATTTTGAAAAATCTTTGACTTTTGAGACTCAGTTCCTACTAGAAACAACGCAGAAATTTAGTTTCAAATTTCGAAGATAATAAAAATTTTATAATGTTTTTTTCTAAAAAAAAAAAAAAAAAAAAATCTCATATTAATCTAAACACTTCTGAGTTGTTTCTAGCAAATATTTGAATTGTCAAATTTCTGAGATTAATCTAAACAAATTTTTGATGGAAAAGTTTTTTGGCAGAAATGTATTCCCTTCTTTTCTGTCTATAATGGCCTTAATGCGCCGTCGTTAAATTCCTCCAAACCATGGAATAAAAATATTTTATTTCTCTCTCAGCTAACTTCCCTGAGCGATCAGCTCACAGATCTCTACCAGGCCACTGGGGGCGCTGTGGTGCTCTTCTCCTGGATCCAGTTTCTGAGAGAGGAAGCCCTGAAGCAGCTGGACATCCTCAATCTGCTGGAGCTTCCTTCTGACCAGATCGATTCTTCCTCAGCGGCAGACAGATCTGAACTTCCTGCGTCTGTTCCGGCCGGACAGGAAGTCGTCCCTCCAAACGAAGACCAACGTTACTCTGGTCTCTCCTTGACTGCGTCTCAGATTCTCCTCTCCCGGATTTTGATCCATGATGCAGAGCAGAAAAAAAAGGTGTTTGCCGCCACGCCGTTTGACTGCGGCGTGTGTTTCTCAAGCCGGCTTGGGTCCGGGTGCGTGCAGCTGTACGAGTGCGGCCACGTCTTCTGCCGGGCCTGTCTCGACGAGTTCTGGAAAGCCCAGATTACGGAGGGGAACGTCCGCGGCGTTACCTGTCTTCAGGTAGACTGCTCTGCCACCCCAACACCTGCACAGGTACGCCGCATTTTGAAACGCACTGACGTAAAAAAGGGGAATCATACAATCAATTCAAAAGATTCTTAAAGCCGCAGTTAGTGGAATCTAACGCTAAAGCGCTAACCATAAACATTAGCTCCACTAACACTGTATACCAAGACGATACCTAGTGGAAGCTAACGCTACAGCGCTAACTTCAACAATGCTGATACTCACCATGTTCCAATGATACATCATGTCCTACAACACAGTATACCGCTCTCGACCAAAAATAGCCAATCAGAGCCAGGAGGCGGGCCAGCCATCCTAGTGTATTCACTGCTAAATGTGCTAATGGTGGAGAAACAATGTACTGTTACAGGAAACCATTTATTGGCCATCATCAGTGGCTATTCTAACATTAGCTCCATCAACGCTAATGTTACCATTCACCTCATGCTATGCTAGCTGCTTGAGCAAAGGTGCCCCGTATTGTGATTGGCAGCACTAAGACCCGCCTCCTCGCTCTGATTGGTTGTTTCTAGTTAACATTGGGAGAAGGTAGAGGAGCTAAACGTGTATCACACCAAACTGTCACAACAGTGATAGTTTCAACTAATATGTAAAACGTAGATGTTGTAAAAATGCAACAATGTAGAAAGTATTCATTATTTTTTAAAAACATTTCAATAGCTATAATGAGCCAGAAATTTACAGTATTTTTCTTCCTTTTTGTTTGTTTTGGTGAAAATAATTACATAAATCTCATACATACATAGAGTTTTATCCTGACTTTTTCCTTTCTGTGTGTCTCTAATCCTTCCTACAGGTGAAAAGTCTTGTAGGCGAGGAGCTCTTTCACAGATATGACCGTCTTCTGCTACAGTCTGCCCTGGACGTCATGCCTGGTATGCCCATCGAAAAGGGAGACCTATTATGCAAAACACACATTTTGGACGTTTTTATGCTTAAATTTCTTTCTGAACTGCTTCTGAAAACAACCTAAACGTTTAAGAACAAAACAGACAGAAGTTTTTTTGACAATAAGTTCATGTTTTTGGTGTCTGGAAAATGAGCCATTTCTCAAACCTTCTGAACGTAACGTCACAAATCAGCAGGCAAACATTCCACCCCTGTTACCTAGCAACCACAGCAGAGTTTCACCCGTTACCTAGCAACCCGAGCTGAGCTCCAGCACATTTGGTCAGCTGGTTTTACTGCTGTCTGCGCTGTACAATGGCTGCTGAAAAACACAAGAGTTTTCTCGTTGACTTAAAATCCAGAAACCTCTTGCTGCATTGTTGTTGGTTGTGAAGGAGATTTCACTTCTGCTTTTCAAAGATGTACGGTTGTATAATGGTGCATCTGTTTTCAGCTGTTTTTAAATGCAAGCAAAACGTTGAGTTATTGTGAAAAAAAATTGAATGAACATGTTTTGCATAAGCTTTCCCATCCCGTTCAAGGAAGCATTACAGGTCACTCAGATACATCTCAGGGTTAAAGGAAAACTGCACATGCTCACCTCTCATTTTTTATTTTTCATTTTTAGACATCACGTATTGTCCTCGGCTTACTTGCGGTTCTGCTGTGATCTTGGAGAAGTCCAGTCCTGCAGCAATGTGCTCTGTCTGCAGCTTTGCTTTCTGTGTAGACTGCAAAAAAACGTACCATGGAACAAGCAAGTGCTACGAAGAACTTGACTTATCTACAAAGGAGAGTCAAGATCTGCTGGCAGCTTTACCAAAGACAGAAGGTACATAGAAATATACATTCTTCCTGTTAAAAAAAAAAAAAACCTTTGTGTATCTCGAAAACCCGATGATTTGGTTGAACTTAAACGATTTGAGGAAACCATTTACCTTAAACCAGGGGTGTCCAAAGTGTGGGCTGTGGGCCATTAGTGGCACTTGGAACAATTCTGTGTGGTCATGACAAGTTTATACAGGAAAAAACTGTGTGCACTGTCTGGGATAGCTATTTTAAGCTAAATTTCATAGTAAGTAGGGCTATAAATATCTGACTTTTTACTAAAAAAAACCAAACTACATATCAACTCTTTTATTAAGTTTGGTTAAGACCAGGGTTTTTATTACTGGAAATGATCTAAACGTTTTTCTAGACCAAATAAACTGAAAATAAATACCCAGAATGTTAGGCCTTTTATTAAGACAAAAGCTATTGCATGTTTAATTCAGATTTTTTTTTTTTTAAAGAAATCAAAACAATTATTTTGCATTTAAGTTTGAAAAACAATATGGTTTTTCGCCTAAATACTTTCAACTTTGGGATTCTGGCCCATGTTTCAAAAAGTTCAAACACTACTTTGAAATAAACTAATGAGAAATAAATTAAATTCAGTTATATGATATAAATTGTTACCATTTAAAGAAAAATGTCATGAAAGAACGATTTAAGTTTCTCCAAACAGCAATGAATGTCCAGGTTGTGTTTCAGGATATTTCTTATTTTTATTTTTTCCAGAGGGGATCCAGGCGATTATAGAGGATTATGCTAAAGGCGGCAAGGGGAGGCGTCGCCTCCTAGAAAACAGATACGGCCGTAAATTGCTTGTTTATACCTTCGAAAAGCATGCTAGCGACAAATGGATAACCACCAACACCAAACCCTGCCCTCACTGCTTCTCCCCAATAGAGGTACGTTTTGTTTTTAACAGCTTTAGATTCTCATTGTTTCAGGCAATCTGGTTCCTTTCTTCACATTATGTTGTTGTTTGTTTATATTGCAGAAAGATGGCGGATGCCACCACATGTTTTGCACTCATTGTGAACGGAAGTTTACGTGGCAGTGACTCTGTAGACTTGACTCTGGCGCTTTTAGAACAGTCTTTCTCAAGCTTTGGACCGCGTCCGCCCCCCAGCGGCCCCCCAAGGGACTGCACGTAAACGACCGTTTTATTTACCGTGACGTCAGCTCGCAGTGCGACGCTACTAGCTAGCTTAGCAAAGGATTTTGTTTAAAAATAATAGTGGATCAAACCGGATACCGGTGGAGAGAAAACCAGGGATACTTATATGCAGAGGTGAGCAGAGTACTGAAAAACTGTACTTTAGCTAGAGTAGTTCTGCTTCGACATATTTTTACTCAAGTAAGCATCCTAGCTTTTATCTTCTTTTAGTTTATTTGATTGGACGAATTGTATTTAAGAGAAAATTTAAAAATGTAAAACATTTCTGTGTAACTGTAAAATGCCATATCTCTAAAATGTCCCAAGTGTCAATAAACTATTTCGAAAGAAAACATTTTAATACTCAAGTAAACATAAAAAGTAGCCGTCCAAGAAATTATTCAAGAAGGAATAAAAAAGTGTTTGCTAAAAAGTACTGAGTAACTGATCAAATTACCATAATTTCATGTTTGAAAAGGACATAATCAGATGGAAAATTGGGTATTTTAAGGACGAAAAAGACAATAATTCATATAAGTAACAAGAAATAACAAAATCAAGCAAAAGAAAAAAAAAAATGTCCAAATCAGTTTCTTTCAATAAAAAAATTGTAAAATTTTAACAAAAACTGCAGGTGTGTGTCTGGTGAATTTTTGATTAAAACATGTTTATTTTTCATTTAGTCGGTAGAAAATCCAGAAGTTTTACTCAAGTAAGAGCAGAGATACTTCATGATAAAGTTACTTTTACTTTAGTAGTAGTTAATAAACTCCTAAAAGTAAATTATTTTTAAAGGTTATCCAGGTAAATGTAACCAGTTACTCCCCAGCTCTGTTTAAATGATCAGAGGAAGCCATTGCTGACTGACGTGTCGTTCACTACAGATTTGATTCCTTTGAACGGCTCTTTGCCGTGAACGAGTCAGTTGGTGAGAACAGTTCTTTGTTTTTCATGACTTTGCTTGCTTATAATGCTCCGCTCGCACGTTAACAGCTGTTGCTATTTTTATTTAATTAAAAATAATTTAATCAGAAAATAAATGCATCTAATAAAAACGTGTGGATATTTTTCATATTTGATGAAAAGAAAATGATTTTTATTTCTGCCAAAGTAACTCAAGTATTTTTCTTTTATTGTGGTTCTAAATTACAAATAGTCCTAAAATGTTATTAATGCACGTAGCACAAAAAGGCTCAACAGGACGTAAGCTTGTCAAAAAAAACAACAAAATTTCACAATTTAACCTTAAAGTGACAAAAATTAAAGACAAAAAGCACATCTAGTTTAAATATTTGTTATTTATGTCTCTAACTTTGTTGGACCTCAGACTAGGAAGAAACATAATTCAGATGTGGATAAAAGAACCTCAGTGCTGTTTCTATCCAGTATTATGCTTAAAGTGGAGTACGCAGCATGAATTACAGCTGTAATGTAATTAACGTCAGACTCTGCAGCCTCACACTGGGTCCTATGACTGATACGACGTGCAAGTCCAAAGGTTAAGGTCCGTTACCTGAAGCCTGTAGGAGAGCCAGTAGCTTCTCCGTCTCTTTAGCCATCAGCTCCAAGTCCAGACTGAAACGAACTGGAGTGGCACCAGTTTCAGCTCTAGTGTTGGTACTTTTAGTTTTTAGTAAATCTTATTTTCACTTAAAATGTTTGTGACAACATGCTTGTTTCAAAGCTACAAGATGACACAACATTACAACAATTTGATAATTTTCTGAGGAAGGAGCTTTGCTAAACTGCTAGGAAAGAATCATGGGAGAGAAGGAAAAGCCTCATAATTGCTTCAGCAGTAAAATCAGATTTTACTGCAAACGTTCGGTCAACACTGGGAACATCAACTGCTAAAACTCTGTCCAGTAACAGATTCATTATTTATCTGTCAGGTCAGGCTCAGAGAAAAGTTCAAAACCTTTAAAACTCATCTAATAAAAATGCAACGCTCCACCGGTTTGCTTTCTGTCACAAACACTAGATGGCGCTGAAGAACAACAACAGCTAAGTGAGCCTTAGAAATGCTGCTTTTCTTTTCTGTAAGCAAAACTACAAATGCTACAAATATACAAAGTGAAGTTTATTTTATGCAAAGCATTAAAAAATTAACCCTAAATGATAATTTGTTGGGTGCTGTGGTGGCGCAAAGCACGACCCACGTATTGAGGCCTTAGTTCTCGTGGCGGTGGTCGCAGGTTCGATTCCCGGCCTGGCAACATTTGCCCTGTTTCTTTCCCCTCTCTCATTACCCTGTTTCCTGTCTTTCAAATAAAGGCCACTAGAGCCAACAAAAACTTAAAAAAATAATAGTAATTTGTAGTGCAACGACTGTGACATAAATAAGTTCTGAAAAAATTTTCAACTTTTCGTGTTACATTTAAAAATGACAGTAAAACATCTTAAATAAATCCACCAGCTAGCATTTTATTTGCTTTTAAAAGCTCACAGGTACAGTTGCTGCCGCCGCTGGACGTTTGACACCTACACACAGACTTCCTGTTTTTGAAATGTCCCCCTCCCCTCCTACGCTGTAAAAACACGAGTCTGCATGTCCCCCGTTCGTCTGCAGTTTCTTTATCAAGAAAGAAAATGTGAAGTTTCACTCATTGTTCCAGGGATGATTCTGTTTATTATATATATATATATATATGTGTGTGTGTGTGTATATGTATATATAAATAAGAAAACAAGAATATTTCTGAGTTTGAAAAGTATAAAATCTTCTTGAAAAAAATCCTTAAATTTTAAGATTAATCTCTTTAATGTTTGAGAAAAAAAACAAACATTTCTGTTTCAAGGGTTAAATATATTTGGAAATTTTTGACTTTTGAAACTAGAAATTTCAATGGGTTTTTTTTTTTAGAAAATTTGAGATGAATCTAAAAATATGAGTTTTCTGGCAGAAGTTTCTTCTTCTTCTTTTTTTTGTTTTTGTCTGTCTGCAGAAGCCCTAATGCACCACTGTGTGAAAACTCACTTTTCACTGCAGGTTTAATCATTTTTAACTCTCATGAAGGAATTAGAACCATGAACAGAACAAACAAAATTAAAGAGTTTGAATCATTCTGTTCTGTAAATATCTAAGATGAGGTCAGCAGGTTACATTTCACACCAACTTGATGACACATAAACAACTTGGCAGAGGCACAGATTTATTTTTATTCAGAGTAATATAACAAATAACTATTTAAAGTAGATTATGGAGAACATTTGCTCCTTTCAGGCTGATGGCTGCATGTTTCCCCTGCAGCGCTGTGAGCTCAGCCACAGCGGAGACCAGATGAGACTTTAGGGATGAAAACTGCAGCTCAGTTTTTATGTTTATTCATCTGTCATGAAACACAAGCGTACGCAGGAACTACAGCGATCACTCAGACAGTAGGATGGAGTTCTAATGCTGTTCAGAGGCACTAAATGTGTGCTGAGGTTTTTCCACAAAGATCACAGGATCATCTGCGTCCCTGCAGGGGCGACGCCGTCAGATTCACGGCCCTGGGCAGGAACCAGAGGTGGAGGATCCTGAAGTGTGTCTGTAAACCAGAATATTCGGGCTTCTATGTGAGACAGGAGGGAAATGTTCGGAAAATTATCACCGTCCGTTTTTAAAAATTCACCGAATCTCACAATTGGGAATTAGAAACTCGTAATTCTGACTTTAAAATTCATATTTCTGCTTTCACTTCAAATAATTGTTGCTTATTTCTCACAATGAAATGAAATTGAAATGAATAATTATGACTTTGAAAGTCAAACTTATGACTTTCAAATTATTCTAATGACTTTTAGTTTTATATATAAAAATGACTTCAAAATGATGTCTTTAAAATTCAGTTTTACAAGTCAGAGCTCAATTTTTATTTTATTTTACATAAATTAATTTATTTCTGTTAATGATGTAATTTCATTGCTTTTAATTCCTTTAAACAGTTTTATATTTTTTTAAAAGTTCCCTCAAAATTCTAAATTATGTTTTTGAAATTTTGAAAGTCAGATCTCATAATTCTGATTTTATATCACATAATATTTGATTATTTCTCATAATGATGTCTTTAAAAGTCATAGTTATGACCTTTGAAATCAAAATGTTTACTTCAAAATTCTAAATTATTTTTTTTTTCGAAATCCAGTTTTGCAAGTCAGAATTATTGAAGTAGAATCTAAAAATTGTCACCATATTTTGCACAATTATTACTTAGTATGATAGAAAATCTAATTTATTGTTTAAAACTTTATAATTATAACTGTATTTTACGTCTTTATTACTTTGAAAAACTGATTTATCGTTTTAAATCAAATCTCATGATTGAGCTTTTAAGTCACAAACTCAACTTTGTATCTTAAAATATTATCTAATTTATGACCTTGAAACCTATGATTTTGACTCTGGAAGTCAAAATTGTAATTTTATTAAAATTCATAATCATGATTTCATATCTAATCACTAAGATTTGATATAACTTATGAGCATCTTTTTCTTTTTCAAGTAGAAGATACTGATATGTTTCCTGTGGAACGTTATTATTGAGTTGTAAATCAAAAATGCCTCCAACAGAACCAATTGTGAAAATGTTGGAAAAAGCTTTAAAATCAATAAAATTTTCATTGCGACCCAGAAGCCAATTTATTTTATTCACTCTAAAAAACAAAAAACAAAAAAATGTGGCATTCAAAACTACAAGCACTGCAGCAAATCATAGGTTTAAAGGTCATATGGTATTTTGGGGTTCCAATAAATACTTAATGCTGGTAGATTTTTATATAAATAAGCATCTAATTTTAAGCAACAGTGGTGAATAAAATAGCATTTCTCATTCTAATTTTTGATTCTACTTCTGGTAAGATACTGACTGCTGATGATGCTCAACATAACCCCCCCTTTAGAAAACTCTAAATAGTTGGTGAAGTTGATGCTTAAGATGCTGCTAAACAAGAAGACGGTTTTTAAAGAGTTTAAACTTAAAAAATTCAATGTTGTTATTCTTCATTTGAAGTTCAGATGATCAAACACTAAAGTGCCTCATGACAAGCAGAGTGGAAAACATTTCATCTGCAACTTTTAAACTAATACGAGTCGAAAATAACTAACTTTTATATGTAGATTCTGCCGAACAGAAGACAAGAATAGATTCAGATTCCCTTCCAATATGGCAAATAGTTTTAACATTTTAAATGTTTCACAGTTTATGATTTTTTTTTTTTTTTTAGCTAAATTCACCTTTTTGCCCATCTGCTGTGCCTGGTTTAGTCCAAAGTCCCAGAGCACGGACAAACGGACAAAACCGCTCACCATCGTAAACATTACATTTAGAATTGCTAAGAGGTATATATATATATATATCGACAAAAATAGTCTTCACTTGAAAATAACAATAAATGGTAAAATGTCTTTCCATATAAACACCAATGCCCGTTTTTTTTTTAACAGCTTGTGTAAAAATGGTTTTGCTAACGTTCCTCTTTATCCAGAAATATCTCCAAATAAACAGAAATCTCTCACAAACCCTTCAGCAGTCGACAGCTGCAACTTTCCTCATGCACAAAAAAATAAAACAGTTAGGCATTTCTGTCATGTTCAACAAAACGTTAACATTAAACTCATTACTTTTGAAACATGTCAGCATCTCAATAACAGTGAAATTACTTCATAAATTCATATTGTGATTACCCATTCTATGATCTATCTAGGTATAATAAGAAGGCAAGAAAAAAAAGGTACATCAGGCTTTCTAAAGTATTTGTGCAGCCCATTGTTGAGACCAGACGCACTCTTCAGCGCTACAAAGCAGCATTCACTGATGTGGCCGTTCTATACGGAAGTATATTTGGTACAAAAGTATCTGTGCTTTGTAACTGTGAAGTTGAAGTCAGAGATTAAAATCTTACAGGAATTTTGTAATTGTAGATTTTTGTCGTCTTTCACAAGTACAAAACAATGAATTCTTAAATACAAGTATATAAATTGTATTCCTTTAGTCACACTCTAAAGTAGCTCCGTAGTTTAAGTCCATTACTTACAAATAGTTTCAGTCTCAGTGAGCAATGAAGGTTTAGAGATTTAATGAATGAGATAAACTAATAATAAATTACTACTTTCAAGTAATTTAGTTTAGCTTTTTCTGTTGTTTTAAGTGAAGACAGAAGATTCTGGCTAAATGAAATGTTGGATATAATGTTGTTTTGGTTATTAATTAGTGATTAAATATTAATGAATAATTACAGTCATCTGTTAACCTGCCAACGTATAATAAATGACTGTTGACATGAAAACTTTTACCTATAATCGAATCTGGAGAAGTTTGTGTTTTCAGCAAACAGCCTGAAAAAAAGATGTTTTTAAATAAAACTGGAAATGTTTTATTTTCACTTTAGATTTTTATGTGCTAATCTGACGCTGAGAACAACGGAAAACATTTCATGGGGACCTATTGTGCAAAATTCACATTTTTTGCATTTTTGTTCTCCCATTTATGTTTCTACTCCTTCTAAAAACAGCTAAAGCACTTAAAAGCACAGCTGTTTTTGGCAATAATTTAATGTTTTGCAGTGTGTGGAAAATGAAGCCGTCTCAAAAACCTTAGGAATGTTGAGTCACATTCGACTAGAACTCTGCCGTTACCTAGCAACCCCAGGCAGAGCTCTGCCGTTACCTAGCAACATCAGGCAGAGCTCATTCTTAAAGGAACTCAAAATATGCAGAACAGACCAGACTGAAATCTTATGATCTAAGGTTTTGTGTAAAAAATTTTTAAAAAATGCAATAAGGATGTTTTGTTTAGCCTATAAACGTATCTTAATTTGTTCAAGGACCATAGCAGGTGATTTTTAAGTTAAAATAAATCTAAACGTGAACAGGGAGGCAGAATAACTGGCAGATTTACTGCACGCTGCATTTAGGATGCAGTTAAAAGTTCCCAAATCTTCTCAAAAACAAACCTCTTATTTACTCTTTATCATTTTTTGAGGAATTCTAACGCCACAAAACAGACAATTTTCTTTCTAAATGCTCATATTAAGCAAAAATAATGAATCATATAGTATCTTTTATATCCAACCTAAAGTAAATCTTAAATAATTAACGCACAGTTTGTCTTTAAGGTTCAACTTTGCTCAGATAAATCCGGCAAAGAAACTTCAATCTTTGGTTAAACTGCACACAAGTCACTGGAAAGTGAAGTTGGTTTCAAAGTAAATAAATAAAAAGAAAATCAAAGTGAGTTAAATATTGTTTTATTGTTTCTGGTCATCCTGCACTTTCTGCTTCCCTGAGAGAGAATCTCATTTTCCATTCTGGTTTCTGTTGGCGCAATAAACCATCTTATCACAGCAGTGATTTTATGAAGCACAAAAACACGTTATTTTTTAGGAAAAAGGAGGAATATTTGTAAGGTTTGAAAAAACGAGAAAGCCAAGCCGTGTCTCACTCCCAAACCTGGTGACTCTCATCAGATCCTCGTTGTTCCTTTCCGATCAGATTGTTTTGCATTTTAATAATGAATGTTAACACTCACATGGCTGCTTTTTAATTATCAGTGTGTGATTGTGGGCAGGTTTGTGTTGGTAATTAAAATCCCACCCTTTGTGCTTTTGGCAGTTTGGTTAAACTGCAGCCACAAACTTTAAAATATTTTAATAGGAGATTATTTTAGGGATCAACTCTAAGTGTATTTAGAAAGTAGAAGGTAATGATTTATGATTTTTACATTTTCTTTTAAAAATAAAAATCTGAATGTTACGGCCATCACAGAGTGTTAGGACCAGGCAACGAAAAAACATGAATAAAAATTACAACAGTATAATGTTTATTCTTGTGATTTTATGACTTTTCTCATATTATTACAACTTTATTCTGATATGACTTTGTTCTGGTATTATTATGAATTTATTTTCATATTATTTCAATTTAATCTTATATTATTTTGACTTTATTCTTGTAATATTGTGGCTTTCTTAATCTTGCAGATTTTGCGTTTTCAAACTAATAATGCTTGTATTTTTACTCTTTTTGTCAATTAATATGGAGAATTTTTTTTTTTTTTTTCGAAAATCGTTTTTACTTTGACAGGACGATGTTTTTGACCTAGTAAAATCCTTTTCTGTAGGTCACCCCGTCAGTAAGGGTTTAACTTTTTGCATCAAATAATCAACATTTTTTCATTATTTACATTCATGTTAGCCAAATTTAAAGGGACAGTGAACTCAAAATGCCTCGTGAATGCGTTTCTTCAGCTCAGCTGAACTAGAACATTAAATTAGATAAACAGAAACAGGAAAATCACATTTATGTCCAGTTATAGGACGGAGCTTTCTGGGGAAAAACAGAAACCCGACAGGAAGTGGGTCACGGGAGTGAGAGGAGCAACGCAACAGTCTGCAGATCCACTCGCTGCCACTTTAAACTGCAGTAAAACCCGGCGACTGTTTTCTGCTTGAATAAACCAAAACAACCTGCAGCAGCTCTGCAATTTACAAACTAATTCAAAGTTTGGCGTTAAAGGCTTTCCACTGTGAGGAAATGTTGTTGTTTCCCTCCACAACTTGGTGGAGTTTTAGGGCCATACTAAGAAAATTAAAAAAAATAAAAATTACCAGAATAATTTAACTTTATTACATGAAAAAAGTTGAAATAATACAAGTATAAAGTTGTAATATTATTAGAATAAAGTCAATTTTACCAGAATAAAGTTGATATAATGAGAATAAAGGCGTAGTGTTATTACAATAAACTCAGAATATTTTGGGAATAAAATTATAATATTACAAAATAATGTAATGTTACAAGAATAAAGTTGTAATATTAAAATAAAGTTGTGCAAAGATAACGTTGAAATAACATGAGAATAAAGTCAATCTTATGAAAATAAATTTGTAATATAAACAAATGTATATTCGTATAAATATAAGTTTATACAAATATAAATTTATATTTAAATTTGTATAAATTTAACGTAAATTTATACAAATTTATATTATAATAAGGCAAGAAAGAAGTTGAAATAACATGGCTTTGTTCTGGTAATGCTGCGACTTTATTGTCACATTATTTCCACTTTATTCTCATAATTTTATAACTTTATTCTTGTAGTTTTGTTTTTATTTTGTCCGTAGTTCTCCAGCGTCTTTCTGCAGCCAAAGTGTTTTTGATTCTCATGCAGTCAAACTGAGACTATTAGCAGCTTTTAGTTAAATGAGTTTCTTCACTAAAATCCACTAAAAAGTTAAAATAAATAAACATACAGTGCTGATATTCTGAGTCAACAGGGATGATTAAAGGAATTAATTGTAGCTTTAGATGCTGAGAATAATTAAAGAATCAATAAGATTCATGTTTTTATACTATATTTACACCTATAATGTAACGTTTTTATATTTACATAACATCTGGATGGTTTATTATGACTTATAGAAAAGCTCTACCGCAGTACAGATTGCTTTCTATTGTATTGCCAGAGCTTTGGCAAACGACAGAGGTCAGAGGTCAACCAAAGCTCCCAGTTTCATTTAACACTCCTGCAAAGTTAATTGTGCTTTTGTTGGTTCTGAAAGGTGAAGCCAGCAAGTCGTGCTTTGGGTTTAACTCCTCTGTCAGGCTGTAGAGATGCTGAACTTGTGGCTCCGCAGAGCCGATAAAAAATACCTGGAGAGCCGTTTTTACTTCCCCTCCCGCTGACTTCGGTCCTGACTGGTTTCTGTTCATTTTTTACCACGTTTTCATTCCCCTTGGGTGCGTTTAGCTCCGCGTCTCGTCACTAAAAGTTCCTGCAGACTTCCGGTTTGTGATTAGTCTTCTGAACAAGCCTAGTATTTATTTGCATTTCATTTGCATTCTCTCTAGTAACCTGAGTCTGAATGAATCCTGCTCAACTCTGAGAAGGAAAGCAGGTCAGTGAAAGTACAAAAAAACGGAGTCATTTGTTTCCTATCTATATGTTGACTAAATAGTTTTTTTTTTTCATTTTCTCCAAACTGTTTGGCCAAGAAAAATCTATTTTTCTCAGTATGTTTTACTCTGGATAAACACTAATCACCAATTTAAAACAAAAATATTATATAGGCACTGACAAAAAAAAACAAACAAACAAATCTTACCAAGTCCAGTTTCTAGTGTAAATATCTTAGTACAATTGAAATAAGACAAAACTAAATTACCAGTAACTTTGCAGCAAGATGTAGGAGCTTGTTTTATGTAAATAATTTTCTTAATATTGATATAAAAAGTACTACTTTAACTGGCAGATTATTTCACTTTTAACATGAGAAAAATTTCTTTTTATAAGTGAATTTATTTGCCAGTGGAACTACAACATTTTCATCAAAATTAAGGAATTATTGACTTAAACTTGTATATCTTGCTGAAACGTTACTTGTAAATTAATCTTCTCTTATTTCAAGTTTACTAAGATATTTACACTAGAAACTGGACAAAATTACTTGGTGAGATTTTGTGTTTTTGCAGTGTAAAGAGCCAAAAGATCTCAAAGGAGGAAAACACAGATGTAACTATTTACTACTTGGTCTACTGCTGTAATACTTTTTAAAATGCTCCTGTCTAGATCTGATGTTTAATTTAAATCTTAGATGATCTGCGGTGAGATCTGGCCTCCATTTTGGATGTTTGAATCTGTTTGGGTCGGCTCTTCCCGCGGCGCTCTTAGCTGTAGCCGAGGTTCTCCATCTCATGGCGGTATCTCAGCTCCGACACTTTGGCTTTGTGCTGCTTGCTCTCCAGATGCTGCCGGAAGTCCGTCTCCTGCTCGGCGCCGCAGTTGCACATGGAGCAGTAGAACTGTCCGCTGGGAGTCACGCACATGGCCAGATCCCTGGGGATGCGCTGCCTCGGTCTCGGGTTGTAATACGGCCCTGGACGGGTCGGAACGACAGACAGGCAGCATTAATTTCACGTTTTGCATGTTTTTGTTCTTTCATTTGGGTTTCTACTGCTTCTAAAAACATCCCATTGTATTGCCAGAGCTTTGGCCCGGTTCCCTCCAAACGGGCCAAATGTTTGGAGGGAACCCAAGTGCTCAGAAATACACCCAGCCATTTTTCGACAATGGTGTATTGTTTTTTGGTGTTAGGAAAATGAGCCGTTTCCGAAACCTCCGGAACGTAACGTCACAAATCGAAGCACAGACTGTTACCTAGCAACCCCAGTAGAGCTCCAGCCCGTTACCTAGCAACCCCAGCAGAGCTCCAGCCCGTCACCTAGCAACCCAAGAAGAACTCCAGCTTTACACCATAATGTTATACCATTACAATGTTATAACAGTTATAATATATAACTGTTGCACTGTTATAACAATTATAATGGTCTGAGCTGAATTATTAATATTTTTTGAATTGCAAGTTTGGTTACAGAGACTTCATAAAACACTTTAATTATTAAGTTTTATTTTATTTTATTTGTTTTTAATGTTTTCCAGTTCCAGTGTTAAATATTCTTTAGACTTACCTGGATGCAACATTCTTGTTCGTTGTGCAGGAGGCGCCACTTCTGCTTTTCAAAAGCGTTTTATAATTGTGCATCTGTTTGCAGCCATTTTCACGTGCAAGTGTAATGCAGCAGGTTATTTGGGTTTAAAGTGACAAGACACCCGTCAACAGCTCATTCTGAAAAGAAATAGTCCAGTCAACCTAAAAATACGCAAACTCTGGTCTGCCTGCAAACCTGGCTCTTGGTTGGGTTGAAGTGAACTCTGGTGCTGTTCCAATGCTTATGTGAACGCCAAGCGGGCCAGAAACCGCTCCAAAAGCAGGAAGTGGATTTCAGAGCAGAGCACTCTGGGTGAATACAACCTCTAAACTCAACTAATTCTGCTTTTCTTAAAGTTCAGTGCAAACAGAAACAAGTTTAATCATAGGATAAGAAAAAAGACAGAATGATTCATTTATTCTGATAAAACAACTGTCTCCAGCGTGCAGAAATAACAACTAAGGACAATGTTGTCTATTGTTTGTGTAAAAAGTGCAGAAAAATGTCAAATAGAGACAAAAATGACAGCGACAAAGCAACCAAAATGCAAAGCTCAGTTGTTTTAGGATATTTCCATCATAAAATCTGCTGACAAGAGCAGATAGTTGTGGAAGGAGAATAAACAGATTGTTTTTACTCTCATTTGTTCTCTCTAGCTCTTCCCCGATTTGCTAATGAGTTTGTAAAAAAGCAGAGCCGGAATCAGACACAGCAAGAAGGGTATGTTGACGTCAGCACGAGGTCTGACGTTCTTATGCTGTATCTGCTTACACACACACACACACCCCCACACACACACACACACACACACACAAGCTCAAGAAGGTGAAAACAGACACTAAGGAGGTTTTTCTCAGCAAGCTGTTACCCTATAGGTTAGCAGACGTCACTTTACGGAAAACAAACACGACTGTAGACTGACCAACATTTTTCTATAAAAACTGTTGAAAAAGAGCGAACACTCCTCCACTTGTCAAGCGTTTCCTGTTTTTCATTATGAGGCTGTTTCTGTTGTTGACTGAAATCAGCAGATTCAAAGTCTTTTCTCTCCCTCCATGCATCAAGGACGTTTGCAAACGCCAAGCCAGCTAGGAAAGCTCACAATGCTGAAGAGAAGACGTTATATATTATGTATGCATCCACATTAACGGCAGCGAAAATGGCGTCCAAGCTGTTAAAGTCCAGAAGGGAAGTCTGGGCGTACCATTAGGTCTGTCACAATCTGCGATAAATCAATTAATCACATGATAAATTAAAATGAGCTCAATAATTTCCTCTAGAGCAGCAGTTATTAAAAAGATGCTGTCATTGAAACTTGTTGGAAAACACTGTATGAAGTAGTTAGTTTGCACTACCTGCCACTTTTGCCTGTTCTCCCTGTGATTTTGAAAGTGATTTTGATCTTTGACATACTTGCATCAATGTGCCATTATTGTTATATTATTTGAAACAACAATATTAACATTTATGGCAATAATTTTGAGGAGATTTTATCATCCAGCAAAATGTCTTATCGTGCCAGGGCTAAATACCGTATTTTCTGGACTGACTGTTGCTCCGGAGTACAAATTCAATTTATTTACAAATGATTAAATGTGTTGAAAGGTTCCACTGACACGTTGTGATCAGTTGTCTGCTTTTTAACGGGAACCTATTGTGAAAAATTCACTTTTTGCATGTTTTTGTCGTTCTCTTTGGGTCTCTACTGCTTCTGAAAACATCCCAGGCACTTAAAAAAAACACCCAGCTGACTTACAGCAGTAAGTTAACGTTGTTTGGTCTGTGGAAAATGAGCTGTTTCTAAAATGTTTTGAATGAAACGTAGCAAATCATCAGAAACCGCCCCTCACCTCGTAACCGCAGCGAAGCTCAGCCCGTTGCCTAGCAACCCCGGTGGAGTTCTGCCCGTCACCTAGCAACCCGAGCTGAGCTGCAGGTCAGCTGGTTTTAGATTCAAAACTGAAACTTTTGCCTCGACCAAACACGCTTTGATCAAAGATAACTTCATTCAGAGGTAAAACTGGTTTCAGTTTCTTCCTGACTTTTCACCTGGCATGGCGGCGGGCAGCTGTGGGCTGCGGCGGTTTTTCACCAGCCGGTACTCGTTGCCATCTTTCCGATTTTTTCTCGGCGCCCCCTCATTGCTGCCTTCCCTGTAAAAAGGTGAAGACAAAAATCCCTTTCAGACAAACAGTCGCTGACGCAGAAAACGTTTCTCAACCCAGACCCACATGTTGCTGGAGTTCTGCTGGGCCTCCGCCAGGCGAAGCTTCTTGGCGTGGTTTTTGCCCTGGTAGTGGGCCTGCGCAACTGCCAGCGAGCTGAAGGAGGCGTCACACAGTTTACAATAGTCGTTCTCAGTGGCCAGGATGACCCGGGGCGCCCCTTTATACAGCGCCTGCAAACATCAGACAAAGCGTCGCTCTGTTTGTGGTGAGAGGAGTTAGGGAGCAAACACGAAGCAAAGAGGAAAAAGAAACGTTCAGAACCACTGAGAGGCAGAAAAACAGATCTCTGAGTCATTCTCTCTGTTTTCTTTTACTGCAAAATACATACCAACCACCATTTAGAGATAAGGAAACAAATGTCTGACGTAAACAAATGGTTGAAATAAGAGTTTTCAATACAAAAATCAGGCCTGATGATGAAAAGCTAAACTGTTCAGTGCTAAGAGAAAAATGTGTATCCACAATTAAAGGAGACCTATTATGCAAAATTCACATTTTGAATGTTTTTGTACTTTTGTTTGGTTCTCTGCTGCTTCTAAAAACAACTCTAGCGCTTAAAAGAAGTCGTTTTAAGCGCTAGAGTTGTTTTTTCTGAAGGAAAATGAACCTTCAGAATATAACATCACAAATCAGCGGGCACTGCCCGTTACTTAGCAACCCCAGCGGAGCTCCGCTCGTCACCTAGCAACATCACCTAGCAACCCCAGTGGAGCTCCACATGCAAGTGTGAACGTTGAGCTGGGGGGCGTGGCCAGCAGCAGCTTATTTGCATTTAAAGTGACAAGACGCCCTAAAACAGGCTCATTCTGAAAGGAGCTCAAAATCTTATATCTGAGAAGAATTTTGGGCAAAAAAATTTTAATGAAAATGTTTTTTATAGCTACAGTTCAATCCTAACCTGTTCAAGGAAGCATAGTAGGTCACCATTAATCGACTGCAGCTGCCTCCTCAGATTAAACAGGTAAGTTGGTGCAGAAATGTTGCAGCTTGGCCTAACCTGTCTGCCTCCATCAGCATCAGCGGCTCCTGAGCCGGCGTTCGGACCGGCGCCCTCCAGGGCTTCTGGTATCCTGATGGCAGGCGGCTGCTGGCTGCCAGCATAGAAATTTCTCAACTTTTTGCTGTGGTTCTTTCCCTGGATGAAAAGATGCAGAAGTTAGCATTTTTTGAGGCCAGTTACAAGTAGACGTAACTAGTTACTACCCAATTCAGGTGTTGGCATGAAGTACAAAGTAAAAGGGCTGCTGAATGTTCATGTTGGTTACATTGGTCAAAGCTGTAGTATGTAACTTAATAAAGAAGATATTTACATATTTGTTAAAATTATTAACATGTCGTGAGAGTATAATATAAGACAGATAATCTGTGGAGAAGTTTAGCTCCTTTACCTCCTCCCAGTGCTAATTAAAGAAATACACCACTGACTCAGAAACAGCCAATCAGAGCCAGGAGGAGGGTCTCAACGCCATCAATCACTCTTGTGTATGCACTCTCCTCCTTGCGCTCTGCTCTGGTACAGCAGAGCCTTCCACGAACGCTAAGGTTAGCAAGAAGCTCAGCAATTTCTGTTTGCATGATTTATTGTATTTCTCCTTCTTCTCCTTCTGCCAACAGCAGGATGACTGAAGTCTTCAGTCTGTTGCTTTGCTCTCAATTATCCATTTTTTCTGAAGGACAGTTTTGTTTTCAGATAATCCATAATTCATTTTATTTGTTGTTTCTGTTTATTTTTGATTATTATTCATTAGAATTTAACGTTTATTGATCTTTCAGATTATTATGCCATTACCATTATTGAAAACACTCTGAAAACAACATTATTGTTTATCGCAATGACTTCTGGGACAATTTATCGGCCCCGTTAAAATTGGTGATGGTAACAGGCCCGGTCACAAGTCACAACAACTTTTATAAAACGTAACTTTTGTAAAAGTTTCATACTGCAGCTTTAAATTGGGATGCGTTTCCACTCACCTGGTAGTGAGCTTGTGCCTGCTGAGCGGAGTTGAGTGTAACATTGCAGAGTT
The DNA here is from genome assembly GCA_903067095.1 of Girardinus metallicus. NCBI lineage: Eukaryota > Metazoa > Chordata > Actinopteri > Cyprinodontiformes > Poeciliidae > Girardinus > Girardinus metallicus. The sequence continues at coordinate 10,751 of CAEGAE010019718.1, read as the reverse complement.
TACAGTAAAGTGGTTTGCACAGTTCTTCCAGACCCAGAGGGTCATCCTGCTCCTCCACCCCCAGCGAGCAGCCCTCATCCTGGGGCTGCTCGCTGGCAGGAGCTGCTTGGCCTGGCAGAGGCCCACACAGGTAGCTGGATACCAGTGCTGGTCCTGGGGGCCGTGGGGTAATCTGAGACGGGCCTGGGTCTGGAGCGGGGGGCGAGGATAAGGGGCTGGAGGGCAGCGGGAAGCGGCTGGGTGCGGGCGCCACAGGTGGAGGGACCAGTGCTTGAGCTGGGGGGAGATGAGGAGGACCTAGAGGCTGGGTGAGGTCAATGGTTGGAGGTACGATTGCTTGTGTTGGGTCTACAGGTGGAGGAACTAGAGTGTGCGCCATTGGAGGAGGGCCCATTGGTTGGGTTGGGGGCATTGGAGGCGGGGCTAAGGTGTGCGGCGGAGTAATGGATGGAGGCCTCAACGTGTGGGCAGAAGGCCCTAGACTCTGAGTGGGAGGAAGAGTTGGGGGTCCAATTGGTTGGGTAGCAGCAATGGGTGGTGGGCCGAGGGGCTGGGTGGGCGCCATGGGTGGAGGTCCTAAATGGTGCAGAGAGTCCACGTAATGGAAGGGCTGCTGGGGATGACTGAAGAGACTGAGAGGAGGCTTCAACATGGCGTCCGGACCTGAGAAAACCCAAAGGCAATCTTTGTCAACTGGTTGATGTGTTTAGTGAAGCCCATGAAGGGTTAAAGGCCTGAAAGTAACTGTGTGCAGGAGTTTCACCACATTCAGAGGCCAGAAGACTCTGAATGTTTAAGTTCTGTTTATTGTCAGGTCTGGGACCGTTTCTGTTAACTGTGACATGACATGTCCCTTTGGCTGGAACTGGCTAGAAAGGTTCAGCTTTCGAAACTCAGAAATTTCTGCATTTTTCCGCAAAAAAAATTCCACTAAATCTTTAATATTAATCAAAATGTCTGGGCTTTTTTTTTTTCAGAAATTTTTAAACTTTTGAAGCTCATAAAATTTCCATGTTTCTCTAAAAAAAGTTTTTTAACAAGTCTTGACTTGTTCAAACTCAGAAATTTCTACATATTTTCTAGAAAATTTCTGAGATGTATTACAAAATTTCTGTTTTTTACTTTTCAAACTTTTAAAAATTTTCAACCTTTGAAATTCCAAGTTTTCCCAAATTTCTGAGACTCCTAAATTTCTGATTTTTTTTAGAAAATTTGTGACTTTTCAAATTCAGAAAAGTTCATGTTTTTTTTTAGAAACTTTCTGTGACTAATCTCAAAATGTCAGTGTTTTCTAGCAAATTTTTTTTTATCGTATCATGATCTGAAATTAGCAAATTTAGGACTTCAAACTCAGAAATGTTCATGTTTTTTTCCAGAAAATCTCAGATTCTTTTGGTGGAAATTGACTCCTCCTGTTTTTCTATCTTCAGTGGCTCTAATAGCCGCCGTAGGTTTTAGAGAATGCTATTACTCACAGTGACATGAATCCTGAAGGACCACTCGGCAACGAAGAAGCAGCATAAAAAGCCAAACACGCAATTCTGGTTTTAACTAAAACCTTCAATGTTATTGCAAACATAAATGCAAAAACTATTTTAAACTGAACAAAAAGCATTTTTTTGAAGATAAAAATAACTTCCATTTGATTAAAATGATGACAAATGTCTGTTCGGCGGATTTTGACGGCTGACGATGGCGCAGATTTAAAGCCCAGAGGCAGAACGGATGAAGAGTGAACAGAAACACATTCTTGGACAGAGCTGGAGCTTCACACTTCAGTGGGCTACAGAAAGATCAGGCTGAGCATGCAGTGCCTGCAGTCAAGCATACAGGACATCAGATACACACACACACACACACACGCAGCACCGACTCTAACTCCATGTTTTTTCCCCCCTTTTTCATCCTATAGGCCACAAACACACACACATCTTCTGGCTTAGCTGGGTATTCTCACTCCTGTTTTCAGGATTGCTTTGTCACCGCCTGTGTGTGTGCGGGTGTGTGTGTGTGTGTGTGAGGTGGGGGTGGTATGTATAACTCTAAATTGTCAGGTCAGTACTCGGCAAACAGCTGTGTCAAAACCCACTTTGCTGAACGCTTTCATCTGAAAATCCGATTGAACGCCGTTGGCAGTGAGTCCCAGACCCAGAATAACAGCCTGGGGTGTTTGTGTTTCCGAGCGCCGCTGCCTGTCCGCCTCTCTGTCCGCCCGTCCGGCTGTCTGTCACCCGGTCCTGCTGACCTCAGGAGAAAGGTATGCCAGTATGACCTTACTATTAGTCACATCAGCTGCAGGAGGAGTCACACGGCCAACAAGGAGAACCGTCTCAATACATTTCATTCTTTATTGATATTTTGAGTCCTGCCCTTGTGGCCTTTGTTTTTCGGAGCTGCTTATTTAGAAATGTTTCTAAGTCTTCTAATACTGATTTCTTTGAGGTAAACTCGATAAAAAAAAAAGGTTTAAAGGGGATATATTGTGCAAAATTCACATTTGACACATTTCTGAGCTTCCATTTGGGTCTCATGTGCTTCTGAAAAGAAGCCCGAGTGCTTAAAGGTGACACATTATGCTTCTTGATCAGGCTAAGGTAGGTCTATGGCCTATTCAAATCATGTTGATTGCATTTTTTCAGACCGCTGCCAACAGCTGTTAAATCCTTAAAGAATTTGAATTAATATGAGTTACATTTATTTTGGAATCAATAAAGTATTTTTTAATTTGAAGGATTTTTGTGTGAAATTATTCTTAAATAATCTGCGATGGACTGGCGACCTGTCCAGGGTGACCCCGCCTCTCGCCCGAAATGTCTCGCTGGACGTGGGCACCAGGACCCCTCCTGACCCCACTAGGGTGCAAGAAAATGGATGGACGGATTCTTAAATAATGACAATTTGAGGCGACGCCCCCAGCTCAACATTTACACTCACATGTGAAAATGACTGCAACCGTACATCTTTGAAAAGCAGAAGTGGAGCCTCCTGTGCAAACAACAAGAGTGCAGAAAGCGGTTTCTAGATGGTAAGTCAACATCAAAACCCTTGTCTCTTCCAGGAGTAAAACCAGCTGATCAAATGTGCTGGAGCTCTGCTTCGGTTGCTAGGCGATGGGTGGAGTTCCGCTGGGGTTGCTAGGAAACGGGCAGGGCCTGCTGATTTTGAAGGTTTCTTAAATGGATCATTAACTTATTGCCCAACAAAATGACCAGGTGTTTTATTTTTTAGCGTTTTGCTGTAGAGACCCTAATGGAAGAACAAAAACATGCAAAATGTGAATTCAAACAACAAATCGAGGTTTACTCCCGCTGTTTCTGTCGTCTCTAGTTAAACCCAAACGTACGCAAAGCAATTATCCGCATGTCTCAACATAACCAGGAAGATCCAGGCTTCCTGTTGGACTCGGTTCTTGTACATGTAACATGAAGCCTCTTACATCCCAGACTCCATTGTTAAAATCATGTAACATAATTACAAACTGCAGCCCGAGTCTGTTTGAGTGAAGAATACAAAGACCTCAGGCAGATTTTCTCCTTCTGTACCACATTGTTCTTGGTTGCTTTTCTCCATTATAATTAACCCTTAGTTGGCTGGAAACACTGCACATATAGGAGAACAACACAGACAATAGATACCTCGCAGCCTATTATTGTACTCTTAACTCGAGCTAGAAATCAATAGATGCAGTCTCTTGATGCACAGCAGTCCACCAGCTTCATTTTTATTTCCCTAAACAGTTGGATTCTAACGGCTGATTTGAGAAGCTGGGGGGAAATATTACTTTGTTTTGATGCTTCTTAATTGTATTTTTGGGAACATGTGCCTCAGTAGAGGAAGTCCTGCTCTTGTTGCTTAGAGATGACATTAAGGAAAACTGCAGGAGAGATATTATGAGCAGAAACACTGACTTCTCCTAATTATAGCAGGTCGCAACCACATAATCCAATGTGTTTTATTTAGATTTTAAATTACAAATTAAGTCAAATTGGAGCAAAAACGCGATGTGATGATTGGTTTGCATTTACGCCCCAGATTCAATATTTATCAGTGAAATTACAACTCCAGATCTCCTACAGTTTAAAGAGACTAAAATCCCTCTCCATTCCTTTTTGTAAACTAGTTTAAGCTCAGGTGGGAGTCTGTTAACATTTCTATGTTAACAGACTCCCACCTGATTGGATTTGGGTCCGTACTTTGACTAGGCCACTACAACTTGTAACAAGACATTTTCTTATTTCAAGCGTACCAAAATATTTGCACTAGAAACTAGATTAAAATAGTTTCTAGTGCAAGGTTAGTAAGGTTATTTTTTCCCAGTGTGTTGATGCTGAAAGTAACTGTGTTTCCATTACAGATGTGTGGAGAATTTTGTCGATATTCCACTAATGTAAAAAAAAACAAAAAAACACACAATTTCTGTGTTTCCACTAAGTAAGAAATGCATTAAAATCACGTGTAAATAAGCTTGTTCACGAGATAAGTCGTTAAAAACACGCTGCGCTGTCATCCTCCTACCACTTCCTGTCTTCGTCTTCTTTGTCGTTTCTGGCAGTAGTAACTTCCAGTTGTTCATCATAACAACTGGATGTTGTTGTTTTTACCATCACTTTTTTACTCATGATGGCAAAAAGTGTTTCTGTTGCAGTTTGTTTGTTTACTTGAGTAAAATCCTCTGTTGTCTGCACTATAATTTTGGCCCCTTTGAGCTCCCGTAGACTTTATGTTGGCTAGATAGGTCAAGGTTAGCATTTTATTCACTTCTGACTTTGCACTTTGCAAGCAGAAACACAGAAACATGGCTATTCCTGGCTGCAGATTCATATAAATACTCACCATTTTGACCGCAGATTGAGTGACAAGGTATTACAAATCAGGATTACATAAAGCCCAATTTCCAATGCTTCATTATCCACCCGTCACACTTCTCCTCAGCCTTTTTTTTTTTTTGTTCTCACAGCCTCAAAAGGAACTGCCACAGATAAAATCCTTGATGTTATTTCAGACGCTCCATCACTTGTCAGGTTTCTTTGAGCTCGACTCAGGAGTTTGCAGCTCGCTGGTTGAGCGCCCAGAAACAAAACGCGAAAACAGAGTCTTCAAGCCTTTTTTTAATTTCACTCGCTCCTCCGAGAGTCTTTAAATAGGCCAAGCGTTCATTTTCTCTTGAGTTTCTTTTGTAGGTGCCGCGTTGTGTCACATCAATTATGGAGCGATAGGAAGCACATGCCCTCCGCACTAAATCCATCTGGACATTTCGCTGCCTCCACTGTAACCGTCAGTCACTGCAGCTAAATTCTTCATTTTATTTTTACTTCCGATGAATTTCTCAGGAATTTAACTAACTTCAGCATTAACCGAGAGGCGCTGCCCTTTAAGCGAATGTGTTGCATTTAACATTGATTTTGGCAGAGGAAGAGCTCTTGTAGGGATGAAAGTTGTCGACTAATGAGTTGATCTAAAGATTATTGATCTTATCAATCATCTTTGATAAGCTGACATTTTCTTAAAATCTTGAGATTTTTCTTGTATTAAGAGGTTTCGCCGTTCTTTCATAACATAAAAGACTAACTTTTCATACTATGCTAAGTTTAAAAAAGAAAAAAACATCTGAACATTATTTCGTCGGTTGCAGAATAAACAGAAAATTGTGGTTTTCTCAGTATATTTGTAAAATAAATTACAGGTAATTCGTTGTCTTTTGCTATTTGTGTGAATTGTTTTGAGGAATGCACTTACTGTTTTGAAAAGGTTGGAAAAGATTCAGCAAATGCACCAAAGCGACTGAGAAAAAACGGTACAGAGATTGTCTCATGTTCCCATTTCTACTTTTTTTTTTGTCTTTTCCTCCTGAGTCACAATGACATCAATTGTCAACAAATTACAGTAAAAGCATAAATCTGAATCTTGTCACAGCAAACAATAAATTAATTCATCACATGATAAATAAGACGAGCTCAATAATTCCAATTTGTGTGACTTATTGCTTTTTCTCTTTTCTCTCTTTCTACCAAAAACTGGATGATAAAAGTTTATTTATTTTGGATATTTAAAATGTCTTCCAGCTCCAGTGTAAATTGTTCATTAGAATTTGGAGTTTATTGATCGTTCACAATGTGTTCTTGCGTTATTACCATTTTATTTCTTGAAAATGGTCTGATGAAAACAATATTATCGTTTATCGCAATAACATCTGGGTCAATTTGTCGTCCAGCAAAATTTTGTTGTAGTTACAGGCCAACTTGTCATCGAAACTTTACCCACAGTTTACACATAAAATCCTGTTACGCTGAAAACATGATTAATCAATCCGACTGTCTTATCCGTAACGCAGTGAAAGAAGGACTTGTGTTTCTATTCGTTGACAAATATTTAATTTTGAGAACTTTCTGCAGGTTAACCATTGTGTTTCACCGAATTGCTACGAGAAATGTTGAGAAATGCACCAAAGTGACTGAGAAAAACTGTCTTATGTTCCCATTTCTACTTTTTTGTCTTTTCCGTTCAGAATCACAATAACATTACCTGTGAACAAATTGCAGCAAAAGCAAAAAACCTGAATGCTGTCCAGTCTCTTGTTGTCTACTTGCAAATCAAAACTTTACTCAAGGAAATCCTGATGTGTTGAAAACGTGACTAATCAGTTTGACAATGAAGCGAGGACTTGCCATTCAGTTCATGGACACAGATATTTCATTTTGACCAAAGGATTTTTGGAAAGAAAAATCAGTGGTGTTTTACTGTTTTACAGAGAGAAAAATGCACCAACGAGACAAACACATACACTGTAAAACCTAATAATTACATCCAAAATGTCATCTATGGGTTCTTAATGAATAATTGGAGGTTTATTAACATGAATAATGAGGTGGATTGGTGAGCCTCTCGCTGTTCACATGGTCAGTGCTGCAGCATGACAGATTTTGGCCCTTATTTCTCACATAAGGCGGCTACGCAGGTTCGTCAGGGAGACTTTCTGTACGGCTGTCACATGTCAGCAGTTCAGATCGAGCCAAAGCTCTGCCTGCTGCTCTCCGACTTCACATGTGAAGTCTCTCCAGTGCACGCATTTCCTAGAGCTATCCACAGATTTTTGCACCGCAGCATCTTGCAGAGCAGAATGGTGGCTGGTGCACCCCAGCAGCAGCATCATGAAATATGACAGCGGCAGCGGCAGCGGCAGGGGCAACCCCCGTTTCTACACCCACGGACCGCGAAGCGGTCTGCAATCACCTCACACCGGCTTTCACCAGTTTTTTCTTTTCTCTCTCTCTCTGTTTTCTGCAGAATAACGCAGGAGAGTTTTTTTTTTTTTTTTTCCCACGTCAGCCTCAACTTACCTGGCAATCGTGCAAGATAATGGCTGCTGTCACCGTAGCCGACAGGCGGCGAAGTGTAGTTTCTGCAGTATTGTGCGCTCTGGTAGTATGCAGCATCCCCGCTCCTCAGCTGCAGCGCCATCATCGCCGGAACATCCCTCTGCCAACTTCTCCTCTCAGAAAAACCGGGCGGTCAGGCAGGATGACAGTCCCGACCAGGACGCGCACACCGCGGCTTTCACCGGAAGGGGAACGGCGTGCAAAAGATTCCCAACGCAAAGCCCGAATTCACGCCGTTCATCGCGCACTGCGCACGTTTTGGTTTTTTTCTGCTGCCACAGATGATCGGATAATGTCGTGTAGTTTGTGAAGGCGCCTTTGGATTGCTTAAATGCACCCGGAGGCTTTCCCAGCATCCCTTTCCGGCTTGGTACGGCCCATTTCCGATGCCACTGCTGCTTCTTTGCATGGGTGGCAATAATGACACATTGTATAAATATGCTGCACCTCTGTGGTCAACTCCAGCCACCGAGCTGGCGAATTATGACTAAACCTTTCTCAGATATGCGTGTAAACAAATAGCATTTGCATTAAGATAAAAATAATAAATGAATAATAACAATAAAATAAACCAATAAAAATAACTTCTGACTGCTGAAGTCCGGGCTGTAAAGAGTAAAAGTGTGAATGTGAATCTCTTATGATCTTCCGTACTTACAGTTTATATTTGTTTAGATTTGTCGCAATAAGCAATAAATTAATTACATGATAGATTAAAACGAGCCCAATAATTTCCATTTGCATTATTTATTGTTTTTCTTTTCAAAAACTCGATGATAAGTCTTCAATGTGAAGGTTTGGTCTCAACTTGCGCTTTTTTTGAAGGACATTTTCTTTTAGACTTCCTAAAGAATTTAATTTGTTTCTTTTGTTTATTTGATATTTAAAATGTTTTGATCTGTTACTTTGTTCTTAAATCGCCTTTTTACCTAATATTTCTTTATTCTTTTACTTACTCAAAGTAAAAAGGCAACTCAAGTAAGGAGTATCTGATCAGAACATCAATCAAATAATATTTAAATGTTAAAAAATTAATCATTATAAAATTGTGTGTAAGACCAAAACCAAAATAATTCATATAAATAACTATAGTTACAAAATAACAATATCAATTTCTTTCAATATAAAACTAAAATTTGCAGCTGAGAAATTTCCATGTTTTTTTTTTTTTTAGAAAATTTCTGCAGCTAAACTCAAAATCTGAGGTTTTTTTCTGTAGCAATTCTATAATTTTTTTTTCAATCTCAGAATTATTTCTTCAAGAAAATTTCTCAGATCGGACTCAGAATTTCTGATTTTTTGTCTAGCAAATTTTCAACTTTTCAAACACAAAAACTTCCTTGTTCTTTTCTAGAAAATGTATCAAAGAATTTTGGCAGAAATTTGTCCCTCCTCTTTCTTTTTTCTATCCACAACGGTCCTAATATGCTGTTGCACTATGCGAACACATTACGAGCATAATGTGCTGTGATAGATCACATGCACAGCTGTTAAATACGCATAATGCTGACTAGAAATTAACTTCACCCCTTTGTTTTGGCGCCCCCTCTAGCGCAGCGCCCCTGTGCCGTCGCGTGCCCATGTTTTTTGCGCCGCTGTTTCCAGTGATTGCGGTAGTCTGGAGGTAAAAGTGAACCGACACGTCATTGGCTCTCACTCTGGCTGCGTTTGTGTGTGTGTTTTAAAGGAAGGAAGGGAGGAGGAGACGGCGTGGAAGTGGAAGTGGAAGAGGCTTTGTCGCAGTAACACAACTTCTCCGGTCGAGCAGCTGCTTTTCTACAACACTCCCTCCAACGGTCGAGTCCGTCCGACTGACCGTCCGAGTCGACATGCCTCCGGTCGGTCTGTGCTCTCCGTGACACCGGGAGGGTGTGAGTGAGCTCGGCTTGCTTGTCGCCAAACGCTGGCGCGGAAGCGAAAGGCTCGGGGGTTTGGGGAGAGACCGACACCTCCCTGCAGCCTCCCCGGCGCCCGGCAGTCACCAACCCCGGATCGGCTGCGGGGAACCGACCGCAACGGCTGCTAGCCGGGAAGCTAACAGGCACATAAAGCCCGAGGATAACCGTTCAGTTGAGCTCTGACTAGAAAGCAGCGGGTAGGTTTTTTTTAATTAATGATTGAAATATATGTGTGTTTTTAAATTCTCTTGATGTTTTTAGTGGGTTTTTATTGTTATTTGGGAGAATTTTAATTCCCACAAAGGGAGGTTAGGCATAGCATTAGCCTGTAGCTGTCATGGGCAAACATTTGGATAATATTAGTTCAATGTGTGTTTATGGAATAGAAGAATTGTAATTACAGGGCTGCCTAACTTCTTAGTGTAATCGCTTAAATTAATTGCATTTTATTTTGTACGTGGTTGTTATTTGTCAGCTGTCATCCTTAGCTAACTTGCTTCCAATAGCCAACATGAATCACCGTTTCTGTTACTCAGACTCAGCCTCAGGTTGTTTTGGGATTTTAATTTCTCCTCTCTACAAATATTTCAGCGACAGCGTGGAAATGGATTAAAAAAATGAAGGGCGGAACAGCCTAATCATCCAAATAGGAGGACCTCTCTCTCTCTGTCTCAAAGGTATGTTTCTCTTTCGCATCACTTCTCTTGTCATCCTTCAATTAACTTCAACTCCAGAGCTAATTTTATGAACAAAGTGTAACCCGATCGCTGGGTCACAAGTGTTTCCATTGAGCCCAGTTCGTCATGCAGAGTCTGTTGCCCACAAATACACGGAGTTGTGTCCTGCAGAGCCTCAACAGATGTTTGATCTGCCCTGCCTGACCACAGAGCTGTTGTGTAGCTCTATGGTTTTACAGAAAGAAAAAGTTGTCTAGGTCAATATTTCCCCACTACCCACATCCTGTGTTTTAAGGAAGCTTCCTCTTTAGACCTAAAGTACTTTGCTACATCCTGGCCAGAGGCAGAGGTCACAGAACTACTCGGCTGTAGTTTTCTTTTTCAGTTTATGAAGGTTTTTCTGGGTTGCTTTTGTGTACTTTTCCTTTGGGAGTGGCCTATTTTAGGTAAACACACAAGGAGAATTTTAAAATATAATAATTATTATTATTATTATTGGAAAGTTGCCACAGATTAATTCCCCCAAATGTTTCTTTCCGTTTATGGGTACGTCTAGAGAAGTCTTCTGTCTACAACATGGGTAGAAAGTCTTGATTGACGTGAATTTTTCAGGGTTTGATTGGGGACGACAATCGCGACATTTGTTACATTTTCAGCTGCTGTGGTTCGCTCACTGTCAAATGAACCAAACTTTTGGTAAAAACCTGTTCCCCTCCTCACCTGTGGGGGCGCTGGACCAAGAACTACGGAATGAAATGACACAAAAAAACTCAGAAGAAGACCCTGGATTAGTGTCAGAT
>CAEGAE010019712.1:0-25593 GCA_903067095.1 Girardinus metallicus | reverse complement strand
CTCAAAATGCTCTGTTCCAAATTATTATGCACCTCAGATTTTCTAAACATTTTATGGATCATAACGAACTGCAAACGGTCATTCTTTGAATGTTCAGCATTAAGTGGTCACATGTACTAAAGTCAAAAGCTATTTTAATATAAAACATCTTAACAGACAGAGTTACATGTTAACAAAGGACCTTCTTTGATATCACTGCACAATTCTTGCATCCATTGAACTTGTGAGTTTGTGGATAGTTTCTGTTTGAATGTCTGCAGGATGTCAGAAAACCTTCCAGAGCTGTTCTGATCTGAACTGCATCAAACCCTCAAATCTCCTGCTGGAGGAAACTCCAAAGGTTCTCAATAGGGTTGTGGTCAGAGGAGGATGGTGACCACACCAGGAGTTTCTCCCCTTTTATGCCCATAGCAGCCAATGACACAGTGGTATTCCTTGCTGCATTCATTGTCATGCATGAATATGACTTTGCTACTGAAGTTACAGCTCTCCTTTTTGAACCATGAAAGAAAGTGATCAGTCAGAAAGTCCATATACTTTGCTAAAGGGGCCGACCAATGATTCTCTCCTCATGATTTCGGCCCAAAACATGACTCCACGCTGATGTCACAGCCATGTTGGGACGTAGTGGCCGTCCACCACCCATCCACTACTCCATCCATCTGGACCCTTCAGGGTTGCACAACAGTCATCAGTGAACAAGTCTGTTTGAAAATCAATCTTCATGTCCTGCTGGGTCCACTGCCACCGTTTCTGCTTGTGAGCTCTGGTTAGTGGCCCAATAGTAGGTTGATGCACAACAAGCCTCTGGAAGATCCTCCACCTGGAGGCTCCAGAGGCTCCAGCAGCTTCAAATAACTGTTTGCTGCTTTGTAAGGGCATTTTAGCAGCTGCTCTCTTAATCTGATGAATTTGTCTAACAGAAACCTTCCTCATTATGCCTTTATCTGCACAAACCCATCTTTGTTCTGAATCAGCCACAAATCTCTTCACAGTACAATAATAACGCTTCAGTTTTCATTAAATATCTCATGTTTTCATACCTTGTCATATGGCTCTACGCTATCTGATGATCTTCGTCAGCAGAGATCTTTTCTCTTTCCCATCTTGCCTGAAACCTGAGGCCTGCTTAATAATGTGGAACATCCTTTTTAAGTAGATTTTCTTTAATTGAGCTCACCAGACAAACTAATCAACCCAGGTCTCTGAAATTAATTATAGTGATTCAAAGAGCCCAGAGGCACAATACCAACTATGAATTTAATAGCACAACAAAATCTTTATGACACTTAAATCCAATTTGCATAATAATTTGGAACACGGTGTATATGTAAAAACACCTGTTTGGTAGTAAATTAGTTGATTAACTTTTGGATTTTTGACACTCCGAATGCTGACACACTCCATTTTTAGCTCTGTTGTTAGCTCAATTGTTAGCTACCATACTGCTGTTTCAAGCTTGATATCATTGTTTATGTTTGTAAGCTAACTTAGATAATAATATGCGTCGGAGCAGAAGCAACGTGTCTGTCTCTTTCATCAAAGCATTCCCCTTCTTTAGGGCGTTTACAAAACCAGTTCAATTATTGTGTCATATGATGAGGATTGTTCAGATTTCAAGCTGTTGTTGTTGCTTGTCATCAATAAATGAATTAATATGCTTCCATTTACCATCGATAAACTAAACAACAGAAAAAAACCACAGTTCTCCACAGAACCAGTAACAATTATACACAACATTAAAATAAAATAAAAAAAAAAAGAGCAGGGAGAACATAAAAAAAAAGATGTATTCACAAAATGTCTACAGAAGAATGATATTAAGAGAGCTGTGATTTAGAAGTCTCAATGGATGGTCTGTATTTAATTAACAGTGGGAGCTTGTTTCAGAGCTTTGGGGCTTCTATAGTCTCCATTACTAACTACTATACATCAGGGATCAGCCGAAAGCAGCTATTTAGAGGATCCAACAGGTCTGGAGTTACTCTAATAGGAGGCAAGCTCAGGTTCAGTGTCTGCTCTGCACGAAGCTTTAATATTCAACTAAATAGTTTCATGTTCATACCGGGTTTTTTTGTGCTAGTTAAGATCTAGTTGGTTAGGAATCCACACATCTGGATTTCCTGTTCAATAGTTCAACATATCTGTTTATTAAACAATAACACAGTATTGCTTCTAGGATGAGGTGCTATTTTTGGCCATTTCTAAATTTCGCAAACCTGCAATGGAAACACTTTTCTTGCATCACGAGTCCCATCAGCAACGACCAGGTAGTTGGAGGATGATGGCGCGGGATGCTTTTCAATGAACAAACTTTTCAATGTGTAATTTTAACTATGTTTCTTACTGAATGGAAACAGCCCACTTCCTAAATTGTGTTTTCACTTCTTGGCGGAATATTGAAATATTTTTGCACACATTTGTTATGAAAGAACAGCTACTGACAAAGCTGTCAAGAACATTTCACAGACAAGAGGTTGTTAACTCATGTAGAATTGAATCCCAACACTGTGGAGATTAGGCACTACAGCTAAACACAAATAGCTACAATCTGCAAAATATCTGAGACCTCACTAAAAACACTTGTTTTTGTAGTTCAAACACAAAATATACCCTAATATGTATTATATGTATTTATATGTGCAGTGGAAACCATTTTAGAAGAAGCTAACGTCTACAGTTTTCCGTATCTACTGTCTTGGGGGTACAGCTCATCATTGCCAAGGAATTTAAGAGGCATTCTGGGATTGGTTGTTTTTTAAATGCCAGCTAACAGCATGACAAGTGGCATCGCATCTTGGTATGTGGGGTTTCAAAGCTACTTTTTCTTTTGAATTTTTTAGATGTTCTCTACGAACAATTTGAAGTTATGTTCCACAGTAGAATCTGCAAATACTACACCACAAATAGCTGGGGGCATCAGCTACTCTGATCTCACAAACAGAATGAACATGAACATTTTCTGTAGATCCCAAAGGACATTTACATGATTATGTGATGAAATGATCCTGAAACCGCAAAGCCAATGTAAAAATGTAGCCATAAAGAAAAACTGAAACACAGAACGAAGTTTAAACTGCTTCAGAAAACAAGTTATTCAATAAGTCATCCTTAAAAATCTTCAGATATTTAAAACACTGTAAAGCTTCTGTAAAAAAAGAGGTTTTTGATGTCGATGAGATTTTCCTGGTGATATGAATGCAGAAATTACTTGGAGTATCTGTAGTCGCTTCGACATAAACCAACATATAACTACAATTTATTTCTACAGCATGGCAAAAGAAAGTTGTAAAAGATGTAACATTAAGTCCAGCGTCGTTCCAGACGTGATATTTTCTGCATATTTCTGCCATGAAACGGTGAAAAACATTCCAAAGAAACTAATGTGGCATTTGTTTCATTGGTGGAGCAGATGAAAATGATCATCGCCGCGGCGATGTCTGCCAGTGTCTTCCAACAGATGCTTTATGGATATTGAATTCAACGTCACGCCACCTGTCTCCTCTGTAAAACTGGTGAAAAAAATATCCGCCTTACACTTTCCCGGAAAACAAGAACGATGGAAAAAATAACCAAAACAAAACGAAAAACACAAACGCGTTTAGATAATAGATGTTATTTTCTACCATTTTGTTTTTGAGTATAAAAGAGACATTTTGAGACCAAAATCAGTGTTATTGACTTCCAAGCTGTGGACATTTTTTTTTTGTTTCGTTTTATAAGTAAATATCTTGAAGACAATCGTATTCCAGTTATACTTAATCAGTACCACAAGTATGTTCAAACAGGATGCAAACATTTCAATCTGACACAACCACTAAATCATCTCATTTACCCAGAAAAAATGATGACTGAAGTTTCCCTTTCCTTAATTTGGTTCCTTACCCTTTGCTTTTTATCTTGCTGAAATTGACGACATATTGACATTTGCACAAAGGAGCCTACCACCCATCCATCGTCACTGCCGCATCATGCAGGCATCTAAACTGAACATGGCCGTTAACAAGATCTCCCTTTGGCTCCCGAGTGTTGATTAGGCCAGGTAGTCAATAAAAACCGCAGCCGGAGCTGTGGCGTACCACACACACTCAGGTGTCTTTTATCAGCCTCTCCCCAGCCTGCAGCCTCACCAGCAGTCAATAGCAGGAAGAGACTAATCCATAACTGCGACGGCAGCGGGGCGTCTGACGCGAGCCAGCGTGATTAAGAGTGAACATTCGAGCGGCATTAGCACAAACATCTGCCGGGCTGGGAGCGACACTCGCGTTCCCCCCATATCGAAAGCGGGGCCGACCGTACAAGAAACAGATGAGCGGGCTTCAATCTGCACACACGCACATGCACGTACGCGTAGACTCATCCAATGTGCTTCATTTGACACACAGCTGGGCGAGTGTCAGGGCTGAGCAGATAAATGCTTGCCCTGCAGTACGCGGAAAACAAAGGTGTTTCCTCGGAGGATAGAAAAGCTGCAGTGAAACTGCAAACGCAGAGGCGTACGGAGTGTGTGTGTGTGTGAGCACAATGATAAGTTCAGTTCTGCCCTCAAACCACCATGACGGAACATCTTTTTTTTTGTCTTAGGCAAAGCGAAAACCCTTCCACTTGTCCTCGCGACCGCAGCGAGCCTCGACGGACTCAACCGCATCAGGATTTACACGTGCACCAGAAATAGACCCACTACCATGTGTTTTTCCTCTGTAGTTAATTAAATGATTAGCTTATCAGGTGCAGATTAAGTTTGCTTTTGTGCTCAACGTAATTGTGATTACGGAAAAAGGTTCACTGTGTCACATTGAGGCTTCCTTTGGAAGACGTCTACCCATTCTGGGGAGAGAGCTGGGATCGAACAACAGGATGAGAAAGCAGAGCCTTAACAACGTTTGGTTGGAACATCTCTCCACAGGTAACCGTGTAATGAAGCCTCTGACTGTGATCACCGAGCACTTTTGTGCACGCGAGACCATGGATGTGTGCTGTGTGTTTCCAGCTCTGGTGCATTTGTGTAAAGCACTCCCGCCTGCCAGGGTGATGGATGCTCCTTTTTGTAGCACAGGTTAGAAGGCATCCTTGATGGGATAGGCCAGCTGTTCATCACTCCTGCCTCTCCTTCGTTGCCCCACTTCACACCTCCATCTATTCTCTGCCTCCTTTTTTCCAGCTGTACATGATGAATGGCCCGTGCAACAAATGTGCACAGCGATATCTAGCAATTTTTCCCTTCGCCACGAGCTTTCTGAGCCTCTCTTTTTGCCATCCTCGTTCATACGTCTTCCCGCCGAAGGACGGTAGTTAATGAATCTCAAAAAGTTTTTTCATTTAGCTCAATCTGCAGCTAGATGGGTTGGAGCTATCTTTGCTGATCTAAGCCAAATACCTTCACCTCTGGTCGGTTAACCTAAATGGTGTATAAAGGACTCCTCTTTTATAGGTTTCATGCTCAGTACTGACATATTTTCCAGGCCAATCCGAATCGCCAGTTTTATGTTTTTTTTACACCTTATTCTGATTTTGGACAATTCCAAAAAACACAGAGTTACAATAACAATGAACAGATATTTAAGCTTTCTTTGGCACAAGTGACTTTAATTGGAGAGTGAGTAAACTGGAGAAAGAAACCGCCAAGCCATTATGCAGTAAACGGCCCGGTCTCGAACCTCAAACCTAATATTCTGTACACTAGGAGTGCCTTTTCTGCCAACTGTAGCCACCCCAATGCTACAGTTTGTAAAAGTAGCAGCTTGGAAACAAATTTGGAACTGACAAAATTACAGCACTTTCTTCTTTGTGCATCAAAGTACATAGCGGAGCAACATGGTTTTGATTAGACAGAAATACAGCAATGCCTTTTGGGTAAACAGGATAATGGGTGGGTGGAAAGCAAAAATTAGTGAAAAAAATGTAACATAAAGACATTTTTTGATGTTTAAAATCTGGTTGATATGTCAATCAAGTCAGATTGACCAAACCTCACTGTTGGTGTCTTTATTTTCATAGGGTTATCGTTATGTAACATGGTATGGGCTAGGATCCTCCTTTGACCCAATTCAGATGGTGGGAGTCAGAAGGAAAATCCAATTTTTCAGCTTCTGATCTGGTGATCAATCAAGCCAAAGCTGTTCAATTTTAATCTCCGGCAAAACGATTGCAACATTTCGTCTTTGGACAAATGTTCGAGAGATCTGGGAGCAGGCGAGCACTTATCTTGCCATGCATTGACCCTGGCTTCTATGAGGGAAAGACAATACTGATCTCGGCTCAATGTAAAGGTGTCGTTGACAACAAACACTGCGAACAGAGCTTCAATATCCTAAGTACATCTTGTTTATCTAAGCACAGCTCCACTCTGATGAATCAGTCGAAGAACATTAATCTTTGTTTACTCTAGCTGCCAGAAAAGATACCCTGGGATTTACGCAGTCTCTGGCTTCCTCCCTTCCATATAACTGCTCCTTTCGGTGCTACTCACCCACTTACCCAAACGGGGGAGATGTAAAGTGAAATGCATTAGGGTTCAGTATCACACCTAGCCATTACTGAAGCTTGCTGTGGTTTCACTTTTCATTCAGATGATTAACAGACAGAAAAGGGGTGTGTGTGTGTGGGGGGGGGGGGAATGGGGGGGGGGGGGGGGGGGGGGGGGGGGGGGGGGGCGATCTCCAGGTTCAAAACAACAACCCAGTGAAGCCAAATACGTCGTTTGGAATGGAGATGGAGCCGTCAGCAGGCTTGTTAGGGAGGGTGACTTGATAAACAGAGTAATTCATCATCAGTTTTCCTGCCAAGGCACCACAGAGTCACAGCCTACTGCTATAGGAGGGGAGCGTGGGGTGGTGCTGTTGGTGGGGGTGCCATGTCCTTGATGATTAATTTGAATAAACACGAGAACATCAACATTAATGTTGATTGCTGATTAAGTTCAGATCCATTATGTTCTCCCGGCTGAGATGCCCCCCCTCCTGCGTTTTTTTTTTTTTTTTTTATCACCTAGCTCACATCCTTCTGTCTCGTTCTCTTCATCTACATCTTAAGTGTCTGACAAAAGCAGTAGAGAGTTTATATGTTTTGTTGGCATCAGGTGCTAAAAGCTCACAGATCAAAGCTGGGTGAAGGGAAAAGAGCAGAGGAACTGTTTATTCAGCTCTTTGGTTTAAGCTCATCCAGCAGCTGCATTCAGACTTTTTTTCAGCAGCCAGACAGCCTTGAATATTAGCCGCCGTGAGTCATTTGAAGCGGTGGACACCGCTCACTAAAACTTCAACTCTGAAGTAAATAAATATTAGTTCCACGAACGCTAAAGTGCTACACCAACATGGAAGCTAATTATATCTGTCCTCAAAAGGCTACAGACTTAATTTTGACACTACACTGTACATGTTCTGTAGTATTTATGTTGTTTTGTTCTCTACTGTCTGTTACATTTTGTTCTTGTACGTTTCATGTTTAAAATGAAGTTATTGGAGAAAAGGAAGAGTGCTGCTGTGTACACAATTTTCACCCACTTCAAAATAAGAGCATGAACACAAACATTTAACTACGTGAAGAATTCTTAACAGCAAAACTTTAACATAGATGTCAAACTGCATTCAACTGAAAGCTTACAAAGCAGACAAATAAACTGCCGCTCCCAGAAGATTTATTTAGGGGAAGCCAGCTGTGCTAAATGTTTTCAAAATTAGCAAAAGTGCTAAGCGAAAAATTTGATTTGCTACTAGCGAGTTAGTAGAAGTGTGCCCATCTACGTGCGAAACATTTTAAAAGTTAGCAATAGCGCTAAACAAAGAATTAGTTCCATTATTAGCGAATTAGCAGAAGTTTGTCCATCATTGGCTATCTGTTTAGAAAAAATAGAAATCAAAAACAGAAACAATCACTCTCTAATGAATACCATGAATGAAAGATGCATACAGTTGCTCTGGATTGGTGCTAGTCCAGAGGACAGTAACAGTAAGACATAATATAGAAAAATGAATACAAGTTTAGTTTATTTAAAACAATTCCAAAGCTGCAACACAAAGAACTCTGTCACTATGCCTCACTTTGATCACATCTTTTCTCGTCCTGGTTGTTTTTTACTCTGCTTAGAGCAGATATTTTATTCCCGGCCCTAAATCTGTTCAAAACAAGGACATCTGTCAATAAAACCCAGATGATTTCTTTGCCATCATTGGCCTAAAGGAGAGCCGGTAAAACCCCGTTGAGTAATACAGGCGGTGACATTGTAAAAATCTAACTCTGTTGAAAACGTCCACTCTGAGAATATCACCTTTTACAACAGAGTCAGTATATTGACAAACAGACAAATCAAAGAGGCAAACTACAGACCACAGGAGGAAAAACTCAATTTAGAGCAGCAAATAGACTCTTGCACACCAGTACTCCCACAAAAACTGCCACTAGGTGTGAGGGTGGGAGAAAATGCCAGTTTCCTTGAATGACTCACAACACATCATGTTTTTATGGCAAAAAATATAAAGATTATAATACGTGCGTGCCTGTGGAAGAGAGAAAGAGAGAGAGACAATGCTGTTTGTCATCCCTCTGCCCTTCCTGACCAAGATATTTCATAAGGAATGGAGAGTGCATCCTTCAAAGTAGCTATGGCCCCCGCTAATGGTGAGGTGAGTGTGAAGGGTGGCTTTTAAATCATTCCCAATGTGCCATTTGAGCGTCCTGTTTATCACGCCGCAATGTGGCAGCGAGCGCTGATCACTAGAACTCAAACATGATCTCTCCCTGACGCAACAGACTCTGTGGGCTCTTAATCTCCCGGGTTAGCCCACCCCGTGACAGCCGGAGCGTCTCCATGCATACAAATTGATGAGCCACTCTGCTCTTATCCCATCATGTGGTAAGTGGCGTTGCTTAAGGGGCGAGGACAGACAACTTTTATGATAATTTCAAGGTAAATTCAAATGGCTCTGGGGGGTCACGCACAGGTCATAATCAATTTGGATCATTTCCTGTAAAGAGCCCCGTCTTCTTTGTGGATGTACGGCGTATTTATACACACACATATACACACAAGGCGCTTTCTCCCCGTTTTCAGAGAGCCAAAAAGGTGAGAACCCCCAGAAGATGCCACGGGAAGTTTAATTTTACTGTTGCCATGACGACAGGGGTTCAGATATGCCTTTGGCCCTAATGAGCCACACGAAGTAACACAGATGGTGATAAGGAAGTCTCCATCGGTGCGAGATGTAGACCAGAGCACACAACAGCATACATAAAGAAATTAACGCACGGCCGTTAAACACAAACAGGAAGGAGTTTTTACACTTGTGCCGAGTTTAAGAACCGGAACGTCGACCGGCATAATCGGCTCCCTACGACACCACTGCTGTTTCTCCACGCAACGCATCACATGCTCAATCATCCATGCAATCACAAAAATCCTTCCAAAGACGGAGAGACTGAAATGTAAATCAGATGTTAACATTTGCTCCCGGCTCTGGCCTTTGTTCTGCAAGATGGACGTAATGTGATTATGTACGGTGTTTGGCAGTGCGCTTCAATGTTCGCCGCTTCTCTCTTCCAAGACCAGATCACACACACACACACACACACCGTCGGTAGACTGATGCAGTATTAGCCATCTTTTTTTTTCCCACCTCCAGACAGTGATTAGCAACTTGTACACTTCACCCGATACTGAATGGCATAAAGGCGCAAAGGTGAATTTGGTGACCGATGTGAGCTGTAACTGACCCCAACCTACAAACTGCATAGAGTCCAAAGAGGTGAGAGGCCCCAAGAATTTTACTGAACTTTATTCTGTGTTGCTGCTGCTGCTGCTGCTGCTGCAGGGCCAAACAAAGCTTAAACGGCTGAGCTTACTTTAGGCGAGGTAACAACACCAAAGTAAACTAAGAAGAAGAAAAAAAAAAAAAGGCTATAGCAACAAAAATGGTTCCTGACATGCAGCAGGTAAAGGAGAGTCCTTCTGGAATCGATTTAAATCATGTGGGAGAGTTTTAATTCATTGACCTCTGAGCTTCTTAGGAAAATACTGATTATTACACAGGCAAGTGATGCAAATTTTAATAACACACTTCATACAAAGATGTACCACCAATGTGCAATGTGCTTATCTGTTAAAGGGAAGGTTATATTTACATATGGCATTTGATAGCACAGTCAAGTAACTATGTTACTTTCCATTGTTATAAAAATGTCACATACATATCAGATGTGACTTAAAAGAAATAGGAATTCCGCCTTCAGGAAGTCAGCACAACATCACTCCTCCATTAACCCTTTCACAACATTGTTATCAACATTGAACTAAGTAGCTGCTAGAATGAGCTTTGCAGATGCAGCGGTTCTACCAGGTCTTTGCTAATTGCTGCAGGCTAGTCTGAAGGATAGCTGCTCCATCAGGCAGAAGCTCAGAAGCTTGGAACGTGCAGCGCAGAAGAGGAGCTTCGTCCTCAAAGGCGGAGATTGGTCCAACCAGGCATTTTGCACAGCTCAGTGGTTGCCATGGAGATTAAAGGATTGCTAAAACATGCACTAAATGATCAAAGCACCTCTCCAGTTATGTTTTTACTGAATAAATAACATAACATGATGTAAAGCTAAAAAATAAAAAAAATCTATTTTCACATAACACTGCTCCTTTAAAAAGAAGGCAATAAGAAGTAAAGTTACCAACCAAACTATATTCTCCAAAAAGGCATTTTATTATGGAAAAAGATTGTGTACCAGTCTGTAAGGTAACAACGTTTGTGTGTCCGAGACATTTTTTCCATAGCTTCATTATATTGCCTCAGTTGGTCAAAACAGTGAGTGAATCAAAACATAAAAAATGAAGTAAAAGGAATAGTTTTCAGCTGATATTTCAAATGTGGTTACATATCCCTAGCTCCCCTTTAGCCACCTCAGTTTTGTTCAAGAACAAAAAAAAAAAAATAAAGCTCAAGAATGATGTAAACTACAAGAGCCAAAGGAGACGCAGAAATTTCTAAAATGCAAGTCGCCTTAAAAATTAAGCAGCATACGATTCCCAAGAGCTGCCGCAAGAGTTCTGACAGTTTTCTTCTGTTTAATTCACTTGAGCAGCAGCCACACGTAGTTTGGAAATTTACTGTGATTTAGAAATGTTCATTCTTACATTTACAGCCTCTAGGCACGACCTGGAAAGTTTCAGACCGAAAAGGAATAGAAAAAAATTGCAACGTTACGGTAACAGTAGCATCACGTTTCAAACAAAGAGGGCCAGTCTGCTCCCACATATTCCAAATAAAAAACTTCTCAATACCAAAAGATACTTATTATAGTAGTTTTCATACCACAAACTTACAGACAGTGAACAAAAAGAAAAATATGCTGTTTTTTTCCTCACAGTCTGAAGTGAAATCAGACCAAATTTCTTGTGTTTTGAATGAGTTAGAATTTTCAGAATTATTCCTATTTACTAAATTCAACTATTATGACTGTGATGAGTGCTGTAGCTTTTAAGAATCTGGAAATTGTTCCAGAGGAAGTTTGATCGATTTTACTTAAGACAATTAGAAGAAATGGTGGATGTGTTTTTTTATTTTTTTTTTATTTGGTGTATGTAAACTTCTGGTTTCAGCTGTATGTGATTGCAATTATAATGATGAACCATGTTACACAGCTGAGCAAAAAGAAATAAAAAAGAAAAAGTTTCGCATGCAGCCTTTTTCTCTTATGGTGAATAATAAAAGAGGTCATGCAGAGGACACACACCTCGAGGCAAGAACACAACCAGAACACCTTTTGTAGTAAAACCAGACACCCTCATAGGAAAAATAAGTTATGACTTATTATTTGCTTGCCTTGCCACTAATCAACAGTTACCTATAACAACTGTCTGCAGCACTAGAACGTTATGTAGGCCAGGTCAAACATCTATTCAAATCGTCCATGAGACAATAGGTTTTTTTTCTTATAGCCTCAATATTTTTAAGGATGGATCACAAAATAAATTACACCTAGCCATTACATATAGACTTATGTCCAGTGGGCTATAAATGCTGGTTGACAGATGCAAATACGTAGCAAATGTCAAAAAATGCCATAAACAGTTACAACGCACCAAACGACATAAATAATGCGAACTCCAAAAGACATGCTGCTACCGCAGAAAATAAGATCGAACCAAATACAAACAAAAACTGATGCGACCGCAGACAAAATGCTGTGACCAAAGGTAAGAGAAGCAGAAAGGGAAAATGGCAAAAACAGCAAAACCACCGGCAAGTATGAAACACTGCAAACCTGCTCCACAAAATGGAAGTGCTCCAGACCACTAGGGGGAGTCGATCACTAAATCAGACGAGGATGAGACCCTCAGAAAAGACAGCATCGGATGATGGAATGGGAAACTCTCTACAACTTAATTTCTGGAGAAGCACAGAGTCTTTCACAGTATCACAGAAAAGCAGCATATTTACGTAACGGCAATGTTACCCACTCCAGACTCCCCCTTGTGGCCTGGAGGAATTTGTAGCGTTTCATACTTACTGTTGCTATTTGTGGCATTTTCCATTTTGCTTCTATTTCATGTGGTTGCAGTATTTTTTTGTTTCATTTGTTTTGTTTTGTTTTTTTTCCTTTTGTGTGTTTTGGAGTTTTTCGCCGTTTGCGGCGCAATCACATGACCAGTTGGCAACAGTAGCCGTAGGAGAAGCAGATCATTTAAAAACTAAAACTGCTCTTGAAAAGACTGTTAATGCCATGTTTCAAACAATTACTCACTGACAAAAAAATGTGAAAATATAGTTTTTAATTTCCACACCCAAACCTGACATGCATCCACTTAGCTTCGCAGTGAAAGGTCCCAGAGAGGGAGAGAGGAAAACCCTAGCAGCTGGATATAATGGCCACTTATCTGTATGATTTATTCCCCACATATTTTCCTAAAGTTATCTGACAATTTAACATCGATAGTCTTTAACTGAAAAACAAAAAGTGCTGCTTCAACCTTCTGCCATCTTCCTCCAATGCAAAGCCTCCATCTCATCCCTCATCTGTCCACCCCCACACAAGCTTCCTACCTGCAATATTATCACTCATTTAAAATGATGTATTTTTCCACATTTTCAGGGTGGTTTCTCAGGCATTGGAAATATGACAATAAATGTGAATATTGCAGCAAGTTTCTTAAAACTGTAGGAAAGTAGAGGCGGTGAAAACTGGAGTTGCTCAGGTCTACTAAGTAGATCGCAGGGATACTGCCAAATGGGTGAATGTGTAATTTCTGAACAACAAAAAAAAAACAATTTACCAAAAAACATATTTTTGTCCCTGTACTTTGAAAGTAGCTGAAGTAGTGCTAGAAACAATTGGTTCCCCAGCGTGCATTCACAATAAGAGTCAAATCAACATATAATAATAATCCAGAGCATGCCTATCAGGTGAAGTGTGAGGATGAGACAATGCCTGCCATTTTATTAATGATGCCAACTTTTACACTGCTTATATACGGCCGAGACCAAATATTTACATACACACATCACCGTCATCTCTCAGTTTTCACTCTACAAATTTATCAATACAGAGCTAAAGTGAATCAGCTACGATTTCCAGAACTTTTGTTCAGTTTCTTTTCTATTTGATAAAAAAGCATTTTTTGTTAGATCATATAGTTCAAATGGGGCAGGGAAAAAGGGGCAGGATAACGCAAAATGAACTTTTTTTTTTAGCTTTTCATCATGTTATAAAATAAAACTATGTGCCTAGAAACCACATAAAACTGCCCCAGTAAGTCAAAGAATGTAGAAATAATGAAATAAATTGACATATTAACCTGATTTCAGCTGGAATCTTTAACCCATCTGTGAATTTGTGTTAATAATGGCTCTTTTTCATCATGACAAAGAGCACCAACAGTCATCTGTCATTGTCTGGCAGAGCGAGGATCCTGTTCTGGGGGTCGCACCACCTGCTGCAGGTGGAGTCAATGCAGAGTGGCAGTTAGTCACCAGACAGCGAGCTCTCACAGTTCTGCTGCTGTTTTTCTAAATCAAAGCTCACACCCCCATTAGGCCCCTGGTCCTTCACCGAGCGCAAACCGCAGAAAACAGTTTCATTTACCAAACATGTCTGACTGTTCCTTTTTACAGCCATCCGATGCAAATGGAACACAATGGAACTAACCAGCGGTAATATCATTGTTGTCTAAAATCAAGTGCGATAACATTAGTGAGGCATGGTGCTGGGTTTTTCATAGAAGAAGAAAAAATACCTAAGCCACTTCTTTTCATAGTTTAACCAAGCAAACTGAATCCAAAGTAGCATTTGAGGCGGATGTTGACGCTGTCCCCTGCTACAAGTTAGAAAGCCCACTCTGACAGCAATCACCAACCGAGTGGCTCAAATCACAGCACTATTGTTTGTCCGAAACCACAATCAGAGCCGTATTGTTGGAAGCCATGCTCGACAAAAGGGCCTGCCGTTCGGCAACACAATTAAAAGCCCTAGGACAGTGAGCCGCAGCAGTCGCAACGCTGATAAAACGAATAAGAATTTTGTGTGGAACAACAATGAAAGGCTCAAACTGAGGCGCCCTTGCTCAGAGCGGTACAAAGTGGGAAGGACTCCGAAAACTCAGAGTACAAGAGAACATTCCACTATATGTGGAAGTACCAAAGTTATAAAAAAAAAAAAAAAAAAAAAAAAGGAAGGAAGGAAGCAAGAACAATTCTAATCTTTTCCGAGCCATAATAATCTTCATACTGTCTCCAGAAACATTGACAAAAAGTATTTCTGGTGTAAGTACACATCAGTGCTGCACATAGAGATTCCTCATACAAGATGCATGGGTTGTGTAAAAACCCAACAGTGCCTTTGTAATGGTGTGAATTGTTGAGGTCCCAAAACAACAAATAGACCAATATGAGGACGACAGTGCATTCACACCAATCCCCTTAGTCCACTTTAACAAAACTCAAGTTTTTTTTGCCTAGAAAGTCTGGTTAGTTTGGGGAGGTGTGAATGTGTCACCTAACTTCGATCCGAAACAAAAAAGTGAATTCTGGTCCGCCTACAAACCTCTGTCTCTGTTAGGCTGAAGTAAACTGTAGTATGGTTTTAATGTATATGTAAATACCACGCAGACTGGAGTTTGCTCCAGAAGCAAGAAGTGGGCTAAAACGCAGGGCATTCTGGGAAAATACAACCAAAACAAATATCTCATGGTGTTTAACAACAAAAGAGAGATCCGACCCCAGCTGAATCCTGGAGTAGAAAACACCCCATTGTTGTTTACATTTCTGAAGAAGGAATTTGTGTCACTGTTTTCAGTTTTTGTGTCGTTTTCTTCAGTGGTTCCTGGTGCAGCGCCAACACAGGTGAAAGGTGAACAGGTTACTCAAAGGGTTTGGTTTGTTTGACACAGTGCAGTGTGAAAGAGGACCACAACAGCTGAAAATGTCAGAAATGTTGCAACTTGGTTCCAACTAGAACCAATTCTACTGGACTGCCAGGTGTGAAAACATCTGTAGGGTGAGTAGTACATTTACTGGGGACTTAATAACTGGATGCTACACAGATACTGGGGTAAAAGTAACACTAGCAATGAAGAACACAAAAAAGAAGAAACATAAGATGAGAAAATATACTCAAACCAAGCAAGCTAAGCTGAAAGTCCAACAGATCGTGATAGGCTTGTCCTTTCATATCTACAAAATTTTATGAAATAAAGAAATAAACAGGGATACTGGAAAAACCAGGCAACACAAAGAGTCATAAATAGCTTCAGAAGACGTTTTGTTGTCGCTGAACAACTATGACGTCTGTTAGGTGTTCGGGTTTGACCCCATCTGCCCAGTCGAAGTCCAACCTTCATCCCTTCTAGTTGCACCAGCACATTTTGAAAATGTTTAATTGAACCTCTGATATCCCTCAGCCCAGCCTCTTTAACACACATCCTGTTCCCCGAATAAACATGACGGATGAATAGCTGCGCCATCAGCCGGGATGCTGACTCGTTGTTATTCCCAATCACAGCAGAGGCTGCAGATCCAGCCTCTCCACAGCCAAGATGATTACAACCTGTTTACAGCTGTGATTACACAGGAAGCAGGAGGAGTGTGTGTTTAACGTAAACCTGGGATATCCTCATGAAAAAAAGAAAAAGAAAAAAAAAAATTCTTCATAAAGATAAAGTACTTCAGCAAACAAAAATAAACATCTGCGTTTCACAGTGGTCATAAACATGGCATTCGGACGTCATAAGCCGAATGATGTCCGAATCAGTCGGGCATAATATGATATGAATGAATAGAATTTATAGCATTCATATATTCATAAGTCTGATTTCCTTAGAATGACGATATCCAGCAAAGACTTATTGGGAATATTTTATCTTATTTGTGTTTCAGTTTTACAACGGACTACTAGAGCCACGCTAAGAAAATTAAAAAAATAAAATTATGAGAAGTCACAGTATTATGAGAAATTGTAGTATTAAGAGAATAAAGTTTAAATAACTTTATGAGAAAAAAAAGTCAGAATGTTATGAGATGAGGTCATTGTATCACAAGAATACAGTCACAAAGTTGTAATACAACAAAGTTGTAATGTTACAGGAATAACATCATAACATGAATATGTCATGAAGCATATGACTGTTAATGAAATATTCTGACAATTATTGTTGTTAAATTTTATTGCAGGAACATAAATTTATTATCAAATTATTTTGACGTTATTCTCGTAGAATTAATTTATTCTTGCAACACAATGACTTGATTTTGTAATATGACTATATTCTTGTATTTTTATTCTCATACTGTTACCACTTTCTAGTATTATTTCAAGTTTCGTCTGGTAATATTATGAATTTCCCATAATATTTTGACTTTAATCTTATAATATTATGACTATATTCTCAAACAGGTTTATTTTCATATTATTTCGACTTTATTCTTGAGTTATTTAGATTTTCTTCTCGTAATACTATATCTTTGTTCGACTTCTTTCTAGTAATATTATGACTTCGTTCTCGTAATATGATGTAATTCTTGTACAAGTTTATTCTGGAAGTGTTTTATGACTTTTTTCCTGTTATTTTTCATTTATTCTCATAATCCTATTGGCCTTTATGTGGCCTCTAACACTCAGTCGTAAATTTTGCCCAAATATTTTCCAGGAGCTTGAACGTAAAGTTGGAACGCCGATCGCTGAAGCAAACTCCATTGACTGTGGTGAAAAAGACGTCGATAGCACATAAACATTCACTTACTCCAACATTAAAATTCCACAATTCCTTAATTGCATGCATTACATGCATAGCTATGTATTGTAAGTGTTTGTGGTGGACAGCCAGCAGCGACATTATGAAAGCAGCAGCACCACCCACTCTGCAGGAGCGTGTTGTTGTGGTGAATAATGAAAGCACTGGCTGCCACCACAGGGAGAAGCTAACTGTCAAACCTGGCTCAGTGCAGTCTGATTAACTTCAGCTCTGATGCTATCTGACACTAATGGTGTCCACAGTGTCTTAACATTTGCAGGAAAAAAATAATAATAATGAGGGGAGCCGTGCTGCACTACTCCAACCGCAGCCACTGTCTAACTCTAGTTGCCGTAATGCTGCAACAAAAGGCGAACATTTCACTTGTTTTCTTCTTCGCTTTCGCAGCGCGCTCCTGCCACGAGGTTATTTCCATAAACTCTGCCTTGGGCGCCGTGCACCAACCCTTCTGAGAACAGGGGCTGCTGTCACTTCCAAAGCCTGTCAGAAATTGCCACATGCTTAGCAGTTTCTGGAAAAAAACTAAACAAAACAAAACAAAAAAAACAGTCGGAGTGGAGAAGCAGAAACTAAGTACCGGACTCCCTTCATTTATCAGGGCAAGAAATAATAAAAGAGTTCTGCTCCCACACAAAGTATTTCTGCACTGTGGCAGAGCAGAGCATCTGTCTACTTCCAGTAATACTCTAGCCTGAAAGTTATTAATTTATTATTATTATTATTCAAATTTTACTTCACAAAGTTGGTGGAAAACACAGAATTTAATTACTTAGTCATTTTAATGTTTGAAGAGGCAGTTTAATGTGCTTTCAAGGTGAAGAGTGCTATTTGACAGCACAATCAGGTAAATATGCTAACTTCAATTGCTATAAAAATGCTAACTATATCAAACATGACTGAATAGAAATTTTACTGCCTGATTTACTTCTTGAAATTGGGCCTTTGTATCTTTAAGAAGCTCCTGCTCTTTCTGAAACCCCGCCTTCAGGAAGTTGTCATAACATGGCTCCTCTATTAACCCTTTAGCAACATTTTTACCAGCGTTTCACCAAGCAGTAGCTCCAATAATAAGCTCAGCAGTTCCACCAGGTGTTTGCTAATTGCTGCCGGCTAGTCTGAAGGAGCTGAGTTGTGGGGGACGGTCGCTCTGTGAGGTGGAGGTTTGGAAACTTGGAAACTGCAAATCTGAAGAGAAGTTTCGTCCTCGAAGGTGGGCCTAGAGCCACCTTGGCGTTTTGCACAGCAGGATGGTTGCTATGGGAGATTAAAGGATTTCTCAAACATGCATGAAAGAATCAAAGCAACTCTCCAGGTATCTTTCAAAGAAAGTTTCCAAAACATCAAATATTGAATAGTTGATGCACTGAGTTCAAAATTTTAATATTGTGACAATCCTAGTCACTTGTTGAACACTAACCTATCAAAAATCACAATGTCTCAGGCTCAAAGTATATTTTTTACTGGTTCCACTAAAGTCTTCCATTAATAAAACTTTGATATTCCTAAAGCGGTCATCACCCACACACTCGGTGTCTAATTCTTTATGAATTGTTGTAATGTCTGAGCTGTGGAGGGAGCATGGAGCTGTTCACTCCCACGCTGCTGGTGTGTGCAGGTCGGCCTCTCAGACACATTACAGCCTCTCTGTCTCGAAAACCTGAGGGCTGACGGTCGGTAAGCTAGCTGAGCATTTCACAACGGATCCACTTGTATTCATCTGGAGCTGCTTAGCAGCGCAGACTTAAAAACATGTAAAAGGAATGGCAGGGATCAATGAAAATGATCCCTGCATGGCTGCATCCTCGGTCCGGATGAGTCAGCGCTCTGGAGGAGAGGAGACAGGCGATTCTTAACTCCAAACACCAAAGCTTACCAGAGTTTTATTTTTTGTTCTGGTTCTTTTGGAAAAGGTTTATTTAGATGCTTAATTCCAGTGTAATTGAAAATATCACGTTTACTTATTCCAAATGTTTTGCTACAGCCAGCTGGAGAGCAATTCAAATAAAATGTTACACTAGTTCAATTAATATTAAGTTTTGCCTTTAGAGTGTATAAACAGGATAATCTTGAAGGAAAACCTGTTAGAAGTTGAACAAAATTGTGAAAATACAAAGCAGTTGAACTTTTGAACAGAACAGTAATTTTACTTTCGTATGACTTTTATGATCAAATTTTGCCGTTTGCACATTGCACTGCAACAGCAAATTCACCCGAGAACTATTAAAGCTGCTTTTAACTGCGATGTTCAACTTCAACTGGACAGATAAACACCAGTGCACGCCTGTTGTATGCAGTACCATTACTGCATACTGTTGAGCGGATCCAAGGAAATCTTTAGCAAACTGCAGTCACCGTTGGTTTTTCCCGGCAGCACGTCAAACTGTTTTTAATTCCAGTCAGGGTTGCACCGGGGCCAAACAAAATGGAGCAATATTGCTGTCACCAGCTGTCAACCCTTTAATAACTGAGAGCTTCTTTTCTGTTCTCATATGCTGATAGGAATGCAGATATTACCTCTGCTGGTTTTATTGTCCCCTCTGTCTGATCTCCTTCTCTAGCCCCTCCCACCCTTAGTGCCACAATCAAGTAAGATAGCTCTTCTCCATCCTCAAATTTTATTTATTTTTTTTATTTCTACCTCTCAGCACTCTTCTTTTCTGTTACTAAGCACTCAGGCTCTGCTGAGGCTCCTCTCTTTCCTCTCCCCCTCGTCCCTCTTCTGATCTGCAAGGCTCCTCGTGTCTCCTAAGTCACTCTAATCTTACAACATCAGCTCTGTAATGCACCTCATTATGAGTGGTGGGCATGGCAATCAGAGTTATAAACCCTCGCTCTCCTCCAAGCCTCATCTCTCTTAAATCCACTTTAATTCGAGCTCCGGAGCGCCGCAAACAGATTCCTGGAGGATGCTAAACTTATTCAAGGCCATGGCTCCGGGATCAGGCAGATTCCCACACACTCCCCACAGCTTCAACCACAAAAAAACAAAAAAGTAAAAACACACACACATCCGCACACACACACAGCACAGGTTCGTATGGAGCACGCCAATGCTGATGTTATTTAGTGGATTTCATGAAAATGTCGCTCATGTCTTAGAAGCAGATTTTCTGACTTCACACTGAAAATAGGGAGAGATCCTGCTGCGTAAGGTGTGAAAGTCTGCCCTGGATTCATGGAGATATGAGAGTCAGCCTCGAGCTACTGCTGCTGCTGTTGTGCAGGTTATTTAACCGCATTTTAACTTAAAGGGCCAGTACCATGTAATATCCAGGCAAATAGCACCATTTTATAGCAAAATCAAGTAACTATGTTAACTTTAGTTGTTATAAAAATCCTGTATATATCAAACATGACTTAAAAGAATTTTGACTTCATTATTTAAGGCCTTGAAATTGGGCCTCTGTCTCTTCAAATAACTGTTCATTCTGAAACTCTGTCTTCACAACAGCACTCCTCTAGAACAACATTTTTACCAACATTTTTCACCGAGACGTATCTCCTATATTGAGCTCAACTGATGTTTCATATAGAGTTTGCTAATTGCTGTTGGCTAGTCTGAAGGAACTGAGTGGGGGAGGGCTGCTCCGTTAGGTGAAAACTGGGAAACTGCAGCTCAGAGGAGGAGCTTTGTTGTCAAATAAGATCATAACATGATGGAAAGCTCAAAAACCTTTATTTTACCCAATGCTTCCCCTTTAATGGAAGCCGTTATAAACGGGTTCCAAGCCCAACCCACCAAGTCAGCCCTTTGCCCCGCCTCCTCCTGCATCTCACTGTTTTGCCTTCGCTTCAATGGAAAGGTCAAAGTTCATCAGAGACACACAGGATAGGCCACCATGCACAAACACTTATACCTGAAGGTAGACACTAGTTGGTATAGCAGTCTTGTCTCCAGACTGTGGGAGGAACCCAGAGAACCCAGAGAGAACCTTTGCATGCACAAGGAGAACATGGAAATTTCATGCAGAAAGACCTCGGGGCCCGGCTCCAAACCCACGACACAATACGTTTCATATTAAAGGAAAAATAGCAGCATGCAGTATAATAAGATAGGCTTGATTTTTTTAAATATATATTTTGTGCATTTTTCTATGTAAAAAATCCACTCATAACTCTTTTTTAAATATTGCAAGGTATGAAGTTCACCTTGGATTCTTTTTCTGTTCTTTCCATAAACAGAATCTTGCAGCCATTGGACCTTTATGCTTTTAAAAGCGTTCACTTAAGCCCTAACAACATACATTCTCTTCCTGCCACACAGTGATAGATTAACCTTTGCCTCAGGCCCTGGGGCTTTGTCCTATAGCACAGCAAACGCACTATTCTTCTTAGCTTGCAGACTATAGCAGTGCCGATAAAACTCAAGCTCTACTAGTTCTCATAAATAACGTCCAAGCATAATCTATTATAGGTACACATTAGAGAATTAGTATAAGTAGAATAACTTACCAGCAAGTCTAAATCATTACTAACTAATGGACAATTTATATGTAATATTTAAAAAAAACAGACATCTTAGAGATCTACATTTATACTGCAGTGAATAAAAGTCAAGAATATTGTAAATACAATTCTAAAAATGTTGTTTTTTTTAATCACAAAATAGTCTAAATGCTTTTTTCCATTTTATCATGTAACTTTTATTTACCAGGACAAAAGCCCATTGAGATTAAAATCCTCTTTTTCAAGAGAGTCCTGACCAAGAGGCAGCAACAAATACAGCAAACAAAAAAGAAATTGCTCAGCTATAAAAAAAACAAAAAACAGGTACATGTTATTGTACGTCCTTCAAAGTTTTTAGTTTCAACGAGATGAATTCAGCCAATCTAAGAGTTTCTTGTAACAAGTTCCAAAAGAGGGAGCAGAGTGAACCACAGTCTTCTTACCCAAATCAGTTCGAGCAAAAGTTAGAGTGCAATCATTGAAATTATGATTGAAAGAAATTTCCACAGCATTGTGATTTAGCTGAATTTCCATCGCGTTGAGCAGTTTGAGAAGGTGCAACGGAGCTTGACAGTGTTGGCTAAGACTTGCAAGGCAGCCAATCCAGGATTGTCAGTTATTTTCATTGGCGTCGATTGGTTGTAGCTTCAAGAGCAAAACTCAGAATGTTAGCTTCTGGAGGAGAGCAAAGATGGCTTCCACTGTGTATTAAAAGGTTCACACACATTAAGTTGGCGCTTTAACAACTGAAATGGGCGGTTCGAAACATTTTTAAAGGACATTTGACGTATTTGGGTGGATGTGGTCCTTAACTCCCACCAATACTGGAGAGATCTACTGTACACACATAGTTTTTGTCATTGGGTTAAAATTTTTCACATATGTTTTACTAGATGCGTTATGTTCTTAGATGGCATGAATACTGACTGAATGGATGATTGGATGTTTCTGTCTGACGGTGGCATCGCTGTAGGCAGATATGACTGAATCAAAGCTCATACTGAGGTTGTTTATCACTTAACGAGAATCCCAACAACGTTTCTACATCAGCGATCGGACAACTGCTCATTTGCAATCAATGAGTTCTTCTGATAGAAGACATGCTTTGACAAGCAATGGATTTACCATCTTTTGTACTGTAAACAAAAAAAAGACAAAGACTTCTGCAAACACACTCCGCCCCGCTAGAAACTGCTTTCAGAGAGCTGTACTTTAGCTAAGCTCCAGATGAATTCTCCCTGTTAAGTGCATAACGCGTACGTGTGCTGGTTCATATCCTGACAGGTTGATTCATGAGCTTAATCCCTCCAATTGGGTTTCCTATCGATCAGTTCGACTGTGGGGCTTTTGCTGACCGTGGCCTGAGAGCCAGAGAGCAGTTATCGCTAAGATATACATACAGCGGCGGAGGAGTATTAAAGAATCAGGAATTAGTTACAGATTAAGTTTAATGCTCAACATTTCCATATGTTTCGCACATGTTCCATGTCCTATCTATACTTCTAAGGGGAAAAAAGCAATCAATTACCCCAACTGATTCTTTTTGCCTAGTTCCAATGCAACTTTTTGTTGGCCTACAGATTTTTTTTTTTTTTTTTTTACTGCTTCATAGTTCTCCACTTTACTTATAGTTCGTATACACAATATACTAAATAACATCTTTTTCCATGTGATAAATTATTCTGTTTTCATATCTGGTCAGATCAGATATTTACTCGGGTCTCACTCAGTCTGAAATATTGCGTCTGTGAACCAGCTGATTCTGCTGGAAGCTCAGTGTCTGTCATGATGATGGATGGTCAATCTGTATCGTTTATTTTTCCTTTAAGGTTTACACAGAGGAGAACACACAAGGCTTCACTTTACGGCGGGATGAATCAGGAGGAGTACCAACGGAGAGTTCAGTAACCAACTGTGATAATTTTGCTTTGTTTTGGTTCAAACAAATCTCGTACAGAAACAAGATAAAGCATGGACAGTTGAGAACCAGACATAAACATAAATACAATATCTAAGAGCACTATGGAACATGTAAATTATGATGTGGAAATTAAATTGGTGTTTGAGGGTTGTAGTCTTTCAAGGATGGATATAATTAGAATTCAAGCTAGTGCTTTAGCATTAGCTTCCGCAAAACTGTGTTTATGTAGTGCTTTAGCATTAATTAGTGTAACTGATATTTATCATTAATGACAAAGGGTTATCATAGCTTGCTATTTAGTTAGTGATACCCACCACTGACAAAAAGCATGTAAACCACTTTTTTATGAGAAAGTAAGTTACAACTGGATTTGTGTTTGACACACAAGTTGACAATTTTAACTGGTACGTGTCACTAAAGGCTATCAGCTTCATCACTTTGTGTTGTTCCATCACAAAAAAATCCCACTCAAATAAATTACAGCTTCTACTTAAGTGACTAAATGGGGGGAAAAAGTCAAAGCAGCACGTATGGTATGGCAAGACAATGCGCCAATTAATGTCTGTTGTGTTCTCAGTAATAATGAAAAAAAAAAAAAAGCATGCTGGGACTTAGAGAATAAACGCAGGCGAGTCATATTAGAGTAAAAAATTGAACGCTGTATGGAATTGTGATGACTTGCGGTAATTATCCAGCAGCAGCTGCTGGTAATAAGCTGAGGGTATTAGGAAAACCGTGGAGCTACGAGACACTGAGATCACTTCCACAGCCAGAACGAAGATTCCTGATCACATACTTCACCACACTTGGTGTTCCTGTGAAGTGACAGCATCACATTGACCTTTTTTCAGCTCCATTCATGAAAGTAGAGTAACTTTAAGGAAGCCATTTTGGATAAAACACATCTCAAAGGACAAAATGTTGATTGAGGACAGAATGAAACGAGAAAGAGCATCAACTAAAAATAGTACAATTTCACACACCAGACATCCCTGTTTCTCAAAGTTGTTCTCCATCTTGTTCTGCATTCATACACTCACACTGTGCATTTTATCAAAAAGGGTTCCACACTGGTGCAAATGTGAATTAATGAATGAAGACACCATCTTTAAAAACATTCAGCTCCTTTTTTTAAAGCTGGCCCCGAGTTCCTCTTTGAAGAACTCCGATCAAATTACGGCTAATCAGTAAATAGAGGAAGTAAATCATCTCTGTGATGTAATCTCAAAGCAAGATAGAAAGATTAAGTTACATTTTTTTTTTTTTTTAGGCAAGGGAAATCAAATCTGAATGCTGGAGGTCTGCACAACTTGTGTGTGATTTGAGGATAAGAGTTACAGACTGCTCATCGCTGTCTTTACAATTACTTTGAGACTAATGGAAGCGGAGCCGGTTAATCTTCGCATGCTGGCCCCAATGTACATCTAGCAGCTCGCCGCATCTCTTATTCCTAGCATGCAGCCTCCAACGCTGCTCTGCTGAATACACTCGGCCCGGCCATCACACATTATCAGCTCGGCATCGTTTATAACAATCCAATGTAATTTCCAAGCAGTCAAGGTATTACGGTTTAATTTATTTGTTGGAGACGGGACCGGCATGAAATACAGAGGCAGTGGGAGTGAGTGATTGCCACGACAGGAATTTCTCTAGACTGAAAAGAAAAAATTTGCAATCTTCTTATAGTTTTGCATAAAAAAAACAAAACAAAACAAAAAACGCATCATACCATCTACAAACAAAGCCACAAAGATGCATTCCTGCGTTGTAAAATGCAAGCTGTTTCAATTCTAGAGCTTCTAGTTCTATCTTAGTTTTTATTTTAAACAAGTCATTTTATGTCATAAAATATCAACCTAAATCATCCTCTCTCTGCCGATAGGACTGTAGCGTCTTTTTTTTTTTTTTACAATATACAGTGGGGGAAAAAAGTATTTAGTCAGTCACCAATTGTGCAAGTTCTCCCACTTAAAAAGATGAGAGGCCTGTAATTGACATCATA